>PVKP010029276.1:0-29194 GCA_004027715.1 Plecturocebus donacophilus
TGTTTTGATTACTGTAGCCTTGTAGTATAGTCTGAAGTCAGGTAGGGTGATGCCTCCAGCTTTGCTCTTTTTGCTTAGGATTGTCTTGGCTATGGGGGCTCTCTTTTGGTTCCATATGAAGTCCAGTTCTGTGAAGAAGGCCAATGGTAGCTTGATGGGGATAGCATTGAATTTATAAATTACTTTGGGCAGTATGGCCATTTTCACAATATTGATTCTTCCTAACCATCATGGAATGTTTTTCCACCTGTTTGTGTCCTCTCTAATTTCCTTGAGCAATGGTTTGTAGTTCTCCTTGAAGAGGTCCTTCACATGCTTTGTTAGTTGTATTCCTAGGTATTTTATTCTCTTTGTAGCCATTGTGAATGGGAGGTTGCTCATGATTTGGCTCTGTTTAAGTCTGTTATTGGTCTATAGGAATGCTTGTGATTTCTGCACATTGATTTTGTATCCTGAGATTTGGCTGAAGTTGCTTATCATCTTAAGGAGATTTTGGATTGAGATGAAGGGGTCTTCTAAATATACAATCATATTGTCTGCAAATAGAGACAATTTGACTTCCTCTTTTCCTAACTGAATACTCTTTATTTCTTTTTCTTGCCTGATTGCTCTGGCTAGAACTTCCAATACTATGTTGAACAGGAATGGTGAGAGAGGGCACCTTTGTCTAGTGCCAGTTTTCAAAGGGAATGCTTCCAGTTTTGGCCCATTCAGTATGATATTGGCTGTGGTTTGTCATAAATAGCTTTTATTATTTTGAGATACGTTCCATTGATACCTAGTGTATTAAGAGCTTTTAGTATAAAGGCTGTTGAATTTTGTCAAAGGACTTCTCTTAATCTATTGAGATAACCATGTAGTTTTTGTCTTTGGTTCTGTTTATGTGATGGATTACGTTTATATATTTGCATATGTTGAACCAGCCTTGCATCCCCAGGATGAAGCCTACTTGATCATGATGGATAAGCTTTTTGTTATTTTGTTGCATTCAGTTTGCCAGTATTTTATTGAAAATTTTTGGATTGGTGTTCATCATGGATATTGGCATGAAAATTTCTTTTTTAGTTGTATTTCTGCCAGGTTTTGCTATCAGGATAATCTTGGTCTCATAAAATGATTTGGGAAGAATTCCTTCTTTTTGTATTGTTTGGAATAATTTCAAGAGGAACGGTACCAGCTCCTCTTTGTACATCTGGTAGAATTCAGTTCTGAACTTGTCTGGACCTGGATTTTTTTTGGTTAGAAGGCTATTAATTGCTGCGTCAACTTCAGATGCTGTTATTGGTCTATTCAGGGATTCAATTCTTCCTCGTTTCATCTTGGGAGGGCGTAAGTGTCCAGGAATTTATCCATTTCTTCTATATTTACTGGTTTATGTGCATAGAGTCACTTGTAGTAATCTCTGATAGTAGGTTGTATTTCTGTGGAATCAGTGGTGATATCCCCTTTATCATTTTTTATTGCATTAACTCCAGATGGATTAAAGATTTAAACATAAGACCTAACACCATAAAAACCCTAGAAGAAAACCTAGACAGTACTATTCAGGACATAGGCATAGGCAAGGACTTCATGACTAAAACACAAAAAGTAATTGCAACAAAAGCCAAAATAGACAAATGGGATCTAATTAAACTCCAGAACTTCTGCACAGCAAAAGAAACAATCATTAGAGTGAACTGGCAACCAACAGAATGGGAAAAAATTTTTTTAATCTACCCGTCTAACAAAGGGCTACTGTCCAGAATCTACAAAGAACTAAAACAAATATACAAGAAAAAAACAAATGACTCCATCAAAAAGTGGGCAAAAGATATGATCAGACGCTTTCAAAAGAAGACATTTATGTGGCCCACAAACATATGAAAAGAAAATGCTCATCATCAATCGTCATTAAAGAGATGCAAATCCAAACCAAATTGAGATATCATCTCATGCCAGTTAGAATGGTGATCACTAAAAAATCTGGAGACAACCGATGCTGGAGAGAATTTGGAGAAACAGGAACACTTTTACCATGTTGGTGGGAGTGCAAATTAGTTCAACCATTGTGGAAGACAGTGTGGCGATTCCTCAAGGATCTAAAATAGAAATACCATTTGACTCAGCAATCCCATTACTGGGTATATACCCAAAGGATTATAAATCAATCTATTATAAAGACACATGCACACATATGTTCATTGCAGCACTGCTTACAATAGCAAAGACTTGGAACCAACCCAGATGCCCATCAAAGATAGACGGGATAAAGAAAATGTGGCATATATACACCATGGAATACTATGCAACCATAAAAAAGGATGAGTTCATGTCCTTTGCAGGGACATGGATGAATCCTGAAACCATCATTCTCGGCATATGACACAAGAAGAGAAAATCAAACACCACATGTTCTCACTCATAAGTGGGTGTTGAACAATAAGAACACATGGACATAGGGAGGGAAACATCACACACTGGGGTCTGTTGGGGGCTGGGGGGCTAGGGTAGGGATAGCAGGGGGTGGGGAGACTGGGGTGGAGAAATACCTAATATAGGTGATGGTGAGTATGGAGGCAGCAAACCACCATGGCACGTGTATACCTATGTAACAATCCTGCAAGATCTGCACATGTACCCCAGAACTTAAAGTAAAATAAAATTTTTTTAAATCCCAGTGATATAAATATAGTTATGACACATTTTTAATGTATACTTATAATTTTTTCTAACACTTGATTTTCAATATTTCTTTGTCCTTTATTTTAGATATATGTCTTTTAAGCAGCGTATGGATATTCTGGGTTTTTTTCAATCTAATAATTTGTTTACATTTAATGTAATTACTTCCATATTTAGATTTAAATAACTCATTTTATTACTTCTAGTTTTCCCCATGTCTTGTCTCCCTTTCTTACTTCTTTCTTGCAAGAAAGTCTAACAGTTATACATTCTTTTACTTACAGTGAAAATAATTGAGGTTACAACATTCTTAGCCTATTATAACATAAATTAGAGTTGTATTATTTCTCAGAAAATACTATGTTCCTAGAACACTTTAATCTTATTTTCCTGCTTCCTACCTTTTGTGTTATTGTCACAATTTTGATTCACATTTGGTTAAATACCGTGCGACCTTACTTGTATTTTTGTTCTCATCATCGTTAAGATTTACTCAATTTCCATCTTTTCCATTTGTCTTCTCATTTTTAAAATTTTATCATTTTTCTTTTGCCTGAATAAATTTCTTTCATATTTATTTTAATTCAGGTCTTCTGGCAACAAATTTTCTAAGTTTCTTCTTGTATAAAATATCTTTGTTTTCTTAAAGGATATGTTTACTTGGTTCAGAAATCTAAATTGGCAGCTATATTTTATACACACTTTAAAGATGTCATTTAATTTGTTTTTTACTTACATTGTTTCCATTGAAAATTCAGCTCTGCTTTTTATTTAGGGTTTCACTTGGCTTCTAAGTCTCTCGCTATGCATGGTTGAAAACTCAGCAAATGTCCCAACGAGAACAACTATCACAGACCATGGGCTCTCTTCTTTGCATCTCCCTTCTATCTATGATTATAGGCTTTCAAGTCTTGTCTGTTTTAGCACTCTTGAGCTCTAACTTTTGTCTCCTCTGTCCCATAAGATTGTTGTATCTCTGCTGGTTTTTCAGCCTCATCAACTGACCTGTCTTTGGATTCTCAGCCTCTTGCCACGTGCTGCTTAAGAACCAGCAAATGCCTTCCAGCAGAAATCAATGTGCAAAATGTTGGTCCAACTCAATGAGCTTCTCTCCTCTCCTCTCTCTAGGATCTTAGACTATCAGGTCCTGTCTGCTTCAGAGGCTTTCTGATATTCTTTAAAATATTGTTTTTTAAATCCAGCTATTTTAGTGGTTCTCACAAGAAATATTCTTCTATGACAATCCATTCCATCAGACATAGAAGCAGAAATCAAATATTGTTTCTTGAAATATAGTCCAAAACATTTTTTCATTTTCAAGACGGTTATGGTAGGTTTTAATATTTACCATTATTAGCTTTCTCTCCCAGCAGCAGCAAAACACATTCCTGCATTCACTGACATCAGCTTGGCCATGTGACTTCTTTTTACAATGAAATGTGGACAGAAATGAATTTGGTTATGTCTAATTAGTATCTTTAAGAGATAGCTTGTAGATTACCCTGTCGTTTTCCTCTGCCATGACACCAACAGTAATTCAGAAGGAAGACAAAAAGAAAGCAGAACCAGGGCAAACTGGATAAAGACATACGACAGATGTTAAGGGCCTGAAATTTGGGGTGGTTTATACTGCAGTACCTAGCCTATTCTGACTAATACACGGTCACACAAAAGAAATTTGTGTCTCCTTTGTCATGTGTCACTTTACTAAGAAGTTTCTTTTTCATCCAAACATTGCCTTGATAGAAGAAAACTGATGACTAAGAGCCAACTTCTTCCTTCCACTCACAAGAGTTGCTAAGGTTTAGAGCTGTGTCCCTGCTCAAATCCCAATGTTGGAGGTGGAGTCTGCTAGGAGGTGATTCGATCATGGTGGTGGATTTCTCATGAATGGTTTTACACCATCCCCTTGGTACTGTTCTCATGATAGTAAGTTCTCATGAGATCTTACCGTTTAAAAGTGTATGCTTGCTTCCCATTTGCCTTCTGCCATCATTGAAAGTTTTCTGAGGCCTCCCCAGAAGCAGAAGCCACTATGCTTCTTGTACATCCTGAAAAAAACATGAGCCAATTGAATCGCTTTCTTCATAAATTACCCATTCTCAGGTATTTCTTTATAGCAAGGCAAGAATGGACTAACACAAGAGTCTTAAGATTCTCAAAGGCAAGGAAGATGGAATAGATCTCAATGCAGTTTTGACTTTGACCTATTCCTAAAAACTCCCATTATGAGAATTCAAGCCATTATGTAAATTCAACCATTAAAGAAATAGGTTCTTTTACCAGGAAAAGTCATTCAAAAGATTTCTAAGCCTCCTTTCATGTCGATTGACAATAAAGGCTTTTTCCTTGACCTATTCTTTTCACATCATTTCTATAAGGCTATGTGAGAGAAAATACTTTGAAACAGAAGAAAACTTTATACAAATGCAAGGAGTAAAAAAAAAATACCATTTTTATATTTATGATCAAATTAATGGCCAAAGGGATACTTTATTTTCTAAATGTATTCATTCAATTAATATTTAAGTATTTACTAAAATAAATTCAAACTATTAGAATTCAAACTTGTTAACTAAATGGTTTCATCCTTACAATTTACAGGAGAGCAGCATTTCTTCCTGGGTAATTAATAAAATTAAGTCACAAAGCTAACAATTCAACAAATTACTTTATTACATAGGTAGTGGTATCACAGTTATAGTTCTCTGCTATTTCACATGAACCCCTGGCCTTGCCCTATAATTAAGCTCTGATATGATGAGTAGATTTTACAACCATGAGAAAGTGATTTCACATTAAAATAAACCTGTGACCAAAATAATATTACAGAAAATAGGAAGGAAGCAAATTCTAACTAGCATATTGCAATATAATGTGAATGAGACTGCAGTTTAGATTAAGAATATATTATCTAGTGGCTTTAAAAATACTTTTTTGTTTTTTAACTTTGAAGTGACCTGTTAAATTGATCTGTGAACATGTTGGGTGCCCTTGGAAAGTGGTGCTTAAATTCTTTTCAGTAGCAGAAAGACCTGGTTGAATTAGTGCAGACCCCAAGGAGACTTCAGAGGCTGTTGATAAATCATGTTTAAGAGCTTTCCGGACCAAAGCTCAGCTGTAAACTCAGGCAAAGCCATGAACAAATTTGCGGGTGGCAATGCCCCATAACTATCCCCTTCTAATCCAAAGTGATCCCTTCTGAGCCACTTCAGCATCAAGCAGCCCATTTATCAAATTAGGCTTAGTCATGCACATGTATTTATACATATCTTCACTTATATTCGTGTCCTTTGTGCAGTCAGATCTGGACCAGGTAGAGAGCAGGCGGAGTGATTCATCAGCGAAAAAGAAAAATGTAAAAACATGAATCAAAAACCAGCATGTAGGGATTCACCTTTTAAATGTTAGACAAGGGCAACAATGATAATTTTGGGGGTGGTTTATACTGCAGTACCTAACCTATCCTGTTATTGAAATATATATTACTTCTCATCAGTTTGATTATACACCAAAGTCAAAGAAAATACTGTAACTTAAGTCATTTCTACCTGCTTTCTTATATTGAATACTTTACATATCCTCAATGTATCTTTTTTCTAAACATTCAGGAAATAACATATGTAAGAAACTTGTGTCAATAAAAATGTATAACCTCAGTACATTTACTGCTATCTAATAAGATTCCAGAACCAACTGGCAGAAAGACAAATGGGGGCTGGCCCCTGAAGCAAATTTAGCTGAGTTAGTGTTTGAGCCTCTAAGCTGAGTGATTTGGACTGTAAGCTTAAAGGCCAGGAGTGGTGGCTTATGCTTGTATTCCCAGTACTTTGGGAAGCCAAGTCAGGAGGGCCAATTGAGGTCAGAAGTTTGAAACCAGCCTAGGCAACAGAGTGTGGCCCCATTTCCACAACAACAACAACAACAAAAACGTAAAAATGTAGCTGGGTGTGGTGGCAACTGTAGTCCTAGCTACTCAAGAGGCTAAGGCAAGAGGATCACTTGAGCCTAGAAGTTTGAGGTTACAGTGCACCATGATCGCACTACTGCACTCCAGCCTGGGTGACACAGAGAGACACTGTCTCTAAATAAATCAATAAATGAATGAATGAATAAATGATAAAAGACTGTAAGCTTATGGAGGGTAATGATCATAGTTTTGCACTTTAAGGCTTATGGCAGTTAATTCAAATTGAATTTAATCCACAGACTCTTTCTCTTGAGTTATATTTTATGATATTATAAAAACTGTAAAGTATATAAATAATGGAATACTAAGGAACATTAATAATGGCGTTAATTTTAACTTATATGGGAAAATTTCCTTAATATACAGTTAAGTGAAAATTAGCATATTAATCTGAATTTATAATCATAGCATAAATGTAAAATATTAACATATGTAGTATATATGCATGAAAAGATGTCTAAATCAAAAGTAGCTAGCAATAACATCACCTTACATGGATAGGAACAAGAGTAACTGATTTTTTCTTTTAAATGTTACCATATTTTTTACATTTTTGACAATAAATATGTATTGATTTATCATAGGGGAAATCAACAAGCATAAAATAGAAGAATTAAAGTTTTCTGATGGCTTCAGCTGCCTTAAGAAAAATGCACTAACCTCATGTAAATTCTCTCCCTCTTTGCCTTCTGTACTTTAGCATAATAATCTCCTCTTACAATAATGTACCCAGTGAGGGTAATGAGAGTGGTGGACTTTAGTTGCAAGCAGTAAGTGGGAACGTTTGCTGTAGAAAATTAAAGTGCATGATTAAACCTACTGAAAGTATGTCTGCTTCATATTATCATCATGTGCCAGCAGTTTTTTTCAAGACACTGGTAAAAATACTATTCTCTACCAAAACAAACAATAACAACTACAAAATCCTCTTGTTACAAGTTCTAAACAGCTGTCTGAGCCAGGGTGAAATTCTCCCACAGTTTGCCATGGGTATACCACTCTTGTCCCACTTTCCAGTAACTGCTCAAAGGAACCTCTAGGTCTGCATACATGAATTCATCAGACATTGTCTCCGTCTTTCTTCTCTGCAGAACATTCTTACAACCCTTGGATCCAATTCATATGTCTTCTATGAAAACTTTGCCAACACCCTCAGGCAAAGTTCTTCAGTTCTCTACGTGAACTACCTTCACTCCTCATTTATACCTCTATTAACACACTTAGTACATGATGTTGTATTTACTGATATGCAATGTTGTATTCATTTCCTCTTAATGATGCCTTTTTTCTATCTCTACCATCACTGCTACCCTTCATCTTCCTCAAGGTGAAGCTCCAGGATAAGAAAACATGGACAAAACAATGAGGCCAATAGGCTGGGCTATGGAATTCTTGGAGACATATCAAGGAAGCCAAATCTCAAAGACCCAGGGAGGGATTACCTTCTACTAGAGTGGCTGACTTCCTTCTTGAAAAGCAATTCTTGACGTTTTGATTCCACGAAAGAGAAACCTAAAGGAAATCATTTTGAGAAGAGTTGCTTTCCCTTAGCTGTTTTTCAACCCCCATCCTCATGTCCTTAAAAAAGAGTATTTTTTAAATGCCCATCAGGAGAGAATATATCTACATTTTTGGTGCAGAAGCCCTAGCCAGGAATAAAATTCATGTATTTTGAGAAGTCATTTTCTATCTTTGGGGACTAACCCTGCTTTCAGGAACTGGGGTTAAGGAGGATAAACAGATTCATTCTATGGGATAGATCAGTAATATATGACATTTCAGCAGAATAGAAGTCTCCCACCTGAGAAATAAAATCAACATCACATTCATGCCAGTATCCCCTGCTCCCAGCATGGGACCTTATTACTTATAGTGAATGCTCAATATACGATTACTGAACTAATTTTTTAAATAATCTATATTCTTTCTCAGGTAATAGAAATATATGTATATAAATACATTTCCATTTTGAAATAACATCTCAATTTCTCCACTAACTGATAGAAATCATGAAGTTGATAAGAAAAAAAAAACATGCAAACAAACCCCACTGGACTATGTAGCTGGATCTGTTTCTATTTCTGAGCCAAATGAAACTTAATTTTTGTCATAAGCCTCTACCCTAACCCTTCAGCCTAGTTCTTCATTTGTCAAGAAAGAATACTGGAACAGATATTGACTAATATCCAAGTCAATGTGGCTATGGCATCTCCAAGGAAGAGATGACAACTATTCTTCCCTGAGTCTGGCAATGAGAAAAACAGAATGGAGGCTATTAACACAGCTTGATTTCCTCACTCTTTGGGTTCTAGGATGCCTGGGTTGACAATTGCTCATAATTTGCTCACAAAGACTTTGACCCTGCTCTGCTTTGTGACCCTTGCAAGTCTGAAAGCTTCAGAACTATGGAAAGGGAATGAGACTTGTTTTCGTTGCCTTATGAGGTCACAGTGCACAGGCACTGAAATCACACAGACTGTGACTTCCTTTAGACAAGCCTTTCTGTTTCTCTGTATCTCTCTCTCTTATTTATAAGAAAAGAGTAATAATGATATTATCTACCAGATAGTGTCATGCTGATGATTGAGTGAGGTTATGTGTGAAAAGGGCTCACCATAGCTCCTGGCGCACAGTAAAATCTCATCAGAATGTAACTGTTAGAATTTTTACTGGATGTATTAGTTTCTTAGGGCTGCTGTAACAACATACCACAAACTGAGAGGCTTACAATAATGGAAAGGTATTGTCTCACAGTTTTGATGCCTAGAAGTCTGAAGTCAAGATGTTGGTGGGGACATGCTCCCTCTGAAACCTGTAGTAGAGAATTCCTGCTTCTCCCAGCTTCTGTGTTTGCTGGCAATCTTTGGCATTCTTTGACTCCTACATACATCACCTCCATCATCACATCTCCCTGTGTGACTTTGCTTCTGTGTCACTTCTCTTCTTCTCATAATGACCCCTGTCATATTGAATTAGTACTGATCCTAACGACCTCCTATAAACATCTGCATTTCATCTGCAAAACACCTATCCACATAATGTCACATTCACAAGTACCAAGGGCTAGAATTTCAACCTATTGTTTTGGAGAACACAATTCAATCCATAATACTGCAAATAGCCTTAAAGGCTGTCACTGTCTAAATGTACACAACATGATTCGAGGGACCATCTCTGTAGAAATTCCCATGCACAATCTTCCAAGATTTGGCAAGAACTATTATTACCTGTTACCTACATATGGAAGGATTCAGGTCTGCACAGCCTGTGTTCTCATTTTATTAGAGGGTTTCTTGGTCCATTGTCCAGAATAACTTCTCTATCCACCTTAAAATTTTGGATTGGCTGGTTGTTTATTTTTGTTAGTTTGTTTTTTGAGACAGAGTCTCACCCTGTCACCAGGCTGGAGTGCTGTGGTGTGATCTCGGCTCACTGCAACCTCCGCCTCCTGGGTTCAAGCAATTCTTCTGCCTCAGCCTCCCAAGTAGCTGGGACTACAGGCGCTCACCACCACGCCCAGCTATTTTTTTTGTATTTTAGTAGAGACAGAGTTTCACCATGTTGTCCAGGATGGCCTTGATCTCTTGACCTCGTAATCCACCCGCCTCAGCTTCCCAAAGTGCTGGGATTGTAGGCATGAGCCACCATGCCTGGCCTTTTTTTTTTAAATCATAAATAACATACCTGGACATTTGGAAAACTCTGCCTATTTATCTTTTCCTCTCCAGTGTTTCTCATCCAATCCTATCTTCTTATTATAAATGGATTGATACTCCCAAAACAAGTCACTCTCCTCCAGAGGATTAGGGGCTCATCGGCCTATTTCTTGCCTGGCATTCAAGGCGGGCTTTACACTGGCCCATGTACACTCGGAATTCTGAGACCCAATGCTGACAACTTGTAATTTAGCTTCAGCTTTGTTTAACTGACTAAACTTCATTCATTTTCAGGCCTGTTCCCTTTCAGGTTCTTACATCTTTATTCACATGATTTCTACATGCTAACTGACTAGCAATCCATCAATCCAAAGCCATCCATTTTTCAGGATTTATCTCAATTTCTACTTAATCGAGGAAGAGACCACAAAAACTGCAAATTATTCTTCTTATGTATTCTATAATTCTTATGTCAATTCTACTGATCTGGTGTTTAGTCATTTGTTACTGGGTAATGGCACATACTTTTAAGCAAAATATCTTGTTCTCAGAATTATTAAATACAATTCTCAAAGGGAATAAAAATGTTTGTGTTTCTACCTGTTACAATGTCTTGTATGTGGTAAATACTTAAGAGTTCCTATGTTTTTAGGCAGAAACTAACCTCTGAAAGCAAAGGGGTCAGAGAGGGAACACCACAATTTGGGTCACCTGGGAAGAATGTTTATGGCTCCTAACTTCCAAAATGTCAACAAGCTAAGCCTGAACTTGCTCAAAGCAAATCACTTGCACTACGGACGCCATCATGCTTTAGCAAGGTTTCATTCCTGGGCCACTGTGGTCACTACTAGAGAAAACTAATTGGCTTGAGAAAAAGAGAGCAGATTGTCCTAATCATTCCTTATGTGTAATATTTGGTTCTGACCATGAAGTCAATTTAACGACTGAGGTGAAAGAATCGGGGACTTGACTAACAGATCTTCCAGTTGCTCCAGTAAGTGGCAATAGAGATTATTCTGCCCAGCATCTGAGCTTTTTCAAGGCTGGAAGTGCACCTGGCATGATTGACTAATTTGGGGAGTTTTTCTGGTGTTCTCTGTGTGGTGTATTTTAATCAGCATTACAATTTAGCAGCTGCATTAATTAATTAGCACATTAATCAGGAGAGCATTTTAGCAGCTAATCTCTAGCAAACTAGCAGTTTGTGATAAAATCTTAGCAGTAGGAGAACAAGCAGCATACCAAGTTATTTTTCAATGTTATCATCACCCTGGGCCTAGCAAAGGCTGAAATTATGCAACCAAATTGAAACTTTTCTTAAAATACATGTAGGCAGGGCATATTTGAAAAATTGTATGCTTCATGCAGAAAGGTTTAACAATTACTATTTTCTCTACAAAGCAGTAGTTCTGAAGAAAACTGTCAGGCATTCTAGGAAACAATCTCTCCAAGTGATCTTAAAATAGTCCTTGTGTAATTTCAGAAGAAGTCAAGCTTTCTCTTCTATTAGCAAGATTATGTATGTAATAATGAGAAGTTTCAAGAAATAATTTTATAGTTACATGTGTTACAGGGATTTAAAAGAAGGAAATACTTGCCTTAGCAATGAAAATATTACAAGTCTAATTTTTAGCTCTTTAAAACCTTTACAGTGAACCTTATACTTGAAAGAGGAATCGAAAAAAATTTCTTCTAATACAATGTTTAGAAATAAATGCATGTAGCAGCACAGCCAAATGTAATATAATTTTGATGAAATATAAACTGGAAGACTTCCTAGGATAGAAACATTGCTCCTTTTTAGCTTTATTATACCCAAGCTGCAGCGACATGTGCTTTTACCAAATCCATGCATATTGAATTCCACATGTTCCCAAATTCAAAATTTAATGGAAAAATCCCTTAGGCTGATATTTAAACTTCCCTTCATTTACAAAGCCTTGGGATATTGAATTCTTATACACAGCAATCTATTAGTTTGAACTACTAAGCAGTTCTTAATCCTCACAGCATTTTCCTGGGAGAAATTAGTGTTCTTTCATGACTTCCCATCACTTTTTCAACCTCAGAAAAGAGAGGGTCAGGATAACTGAGAGAGTCCATGCTGCATAAGCATTTCCACACATTTCAAACTCTTGTGACATTGACTTTTTCTTCTGGTTCGTGGAAATTGCACTCTATTCAAATAGCATACTACAACCTAAAAGAATTTTAATTTCCACTCTACCTTTTGTCTCCATTTATGAATCACATGTATATCTCTCAATCTTCTGCCCTTTCTTTTCTAAATGTTCAACTCTTTAAAAGCTACTTTATCAGCAGTTTCACTCCATGTTGAAAGATGTACCAAAACTTTCTGGGAAAAGAAAAATGAGAATTGGATATTTCTCTACAGAAAAGTTATAAATTACAATATTTATTAAGGGTCCTTTCAAGTGTGATATTAATGAGCTTATTTATTATAACTTTCCCATAACAAAAACCCCACCTATGCAATGGCTACCCAAGCAATTGTATCTTCAATTATTTTGAGCAATGTCAAGTCTTAGTCTTTTGGATGTTTAGGTTGAAATTCACATATACCTTTTTTCACAGCTGAAATTATTGTAATTAGTTATTAATGAATTACTTGGCTTCATTTGTGAGCATAGTATTTGTTATCAAAAGATGCCTTATGGATAAAACCTTCATTTAACTATGAGTCACCCTCTATGGTCATAATCCTTTTTATCTTTATAAACTTTGATAATTAATATTAAGTTTGCCTGGCCTCAAATTCTCTCTCACTGGCTGAATTTCCTATTCTTCCCTCCATCTCTAGTCTGCTTGGGTGGGTTCACACACACACACACACACACACACACATTCTGACATGCATGTGCATACAAGCACACATGCACATGCACACATGCACATTCACACATGCACATTCACACATCATCCTTCCTCTTTAGTATCCATTCTAGGGAACTCTCATAGAGTATTGACTAGTGTTGCTCTTTGTTAAAGCACTGAACATTGTTGCAGCATACTCAATTGCCCTCTTGCTGGTGACACATTTTTATATTAAAGTCTACAATCAACCTAAATTGCCTATACTTCAGTCATAGGATCTGGCATCTCAAAGAGGCATGATTTAATTAATTAATTTATTTGACAGTTACCTCTTTAAAACCTATTATGTGCGTGGCTTTTTTTCTTTAGGCCCTTGAAATTTATCATCAGGATTAATGCAATATTCCTAACTGGTCTTGTTGACTTTAGTAAACTCCCTCCACTAGAAAACTATCATCTCTCATACTGTTGCTACAGTGATCACTCTTCAAACAGCATAAATCTGTTTCTTTTACTCCTTTACTTGAAATTATTAAGTGATTTCTTATCACCTTTAGGATACAAATTAAAACTTGAAGAATGGCCTACCATGTCCTTCTTGGTCTGGTCCCTGTGCCCCTCTGTGATACCATTTCTAGTCACCTACCCACACAATTCCCCCAGTCCAGTTCATTCTGCCATTTTGCTTCCCAAATAGACTCTGCTTTCTTGCTTCTATGCCTTTGTGGATGCTTTTTTCCAAATATAAAATGTCTTCTTTTCTCCTTGTCCTGGACAACACTTATTCCTTTCAAGATTCACTTCCAATGTCACCACACCCTGTCCTATATTGGATCTGTTAGTTGCTGTCTTCCCTGTTGCTAATAGAATCCTATGTATATTCCTCTTCTTAGAACTTGCCACATTTGGTTTTTGTGATTACCCTGACAGTTTTTCCCAGGAACTGTGTGTTCTGTCACTTTCCTCAGTGCTTCCCAGAGGGGAAAAGATGTTAAATCTTGAGAATGTTGGTTGAATGAGGGTAACTTTTGATAACAAGTAGAGGGTGAGATTGATGTGAGACACAGACTGTTAGAAAAGTCTTTGGGCCTCAGAATGGAAGCAATCAGGCAAGAAAGAAGTCTTTAAAAACATATCTTCAAAACCTCAAAGTGATGATAAGAACTTGAACTTTTGCCAAAAAAAAAAAAAAAGACAAAACTTGGACTTTTGCAAAACTCATGGAACCCATTACTAGAATTAGTAATTAAGTAAAAACTTCAAGCTCTTATGATTTTGTTTCATACCATCTAAGCAAATCAATCTACTTTTCAATTCATTAAGGGATGGCATGACTTCCTCATGGCCAAGAAATGGCAATTTGGGAACACTGGAATTTGCATCACCTTGGTGGCCAAATGTCTCAGAATAAGCAGCAAAAGTCATGAGATGCTCACAAGAAAAATCTCTTATAAGAGAGAAAATAGTCCTATAACATAGGTAAAATATTCATTACCACTATTGTTGAAGAAAAAATTGAAGCTCAGAAGCATTTAATGACTTGCCAAAAGTTGCACTGCTAATAAGTAGCAGATGTTGGTGTCAAACCTAATTTCTGAAATGAAACCACCATGCTCTTTATCTATGCTATTAACCATGTACCAACATCTTAAAAGGCTCAAAAGTAACAAGGCATTTGGACTGATAGCAATTTATAACTGCTACTGATGCTACTGAATGTGTTTGTGTGTCTGTCTGGGGGAGCAGGAGGTGGAAAGAATCAGCAAATGTCACTGTGACATTGAATTGCAATTATTATTTTCACATATTGAGGTAAATTATTTTTGGTACTAATTGTGAAACATTACCTTATTAGAAATAATTCTGTCTTTTCAGCCAAACGTAAAGTGTCAACCAACCTGAGTTGTCTCTGTCTCAATCAACTTCCTATGTCTTCTGAAGTTAATCTTTTCAGAAAATTGAAGGCTGCTAGTGGGCCTAAAGGAGACATGATGGAGACGTTACACTGGGAAAGTACATTGATTAGCTAATAAAACAAAGTTACACACAGCAATAAATGTTGGTTTTATATGGTTCACTTAATCTACCATGCCACGAAATGCTTTATAGAGAAAATCTGTCATAAGATAAAGAACACCAAGAAAATACAAAGATGTTTAGTAACTCAGGGGGAAAGCAAGGATGCTATAGGAGGTACCGCAAAATCACAAAAGGCCACTAAACAAGATAACATTCTGTCAACTCAGAAGGAAGAGGGCATTCAATTATTTACAATGAAACCTCATGTTAGGAATTAGATACAAATAATGGGCAAGAGGAAGCCACTTTGAACAATTACACTTACCAGATAGTGCTATGGTTTGAATGTATGTGTCCCCACAAAATTCATATGTTGGAACTTGATCCCCAAGGTGATGGTACTAAGAGATAGGCCCTTTGGGAAGTGATTAGGTCATGAAGGCTATGGCCTCATGAATGGGATATTTTTTTCAAGAGACAGGGTCTCACTCTGTCACCCAAGGCTGTAATACAGTGGCATGATCATAATTCACTGCAGCCTCAGATTCTGGGCTCAAGTGATCTTCCCTCCTTAGCCTACTGAGTAGCTTGGACTACAAGTGTGTGCCACTATGCCTAGCTAATTTCCTTTTATTTTTGGAGAGACAGGGTCTCGCTATGTTCTCCAGACTGGTCTCAAACTCCTGACATCAAGTGATCCTCCCTCCTCAACCTCCCGAAGTGCTAGGATTACAGGCATGAGCCACCACATCTGGATTGAATGGGATTAATATACTTATTGAAGAGGCTTCGGAGGGCTGCCTGGTCCTTCCATCCCTTCTGCCATGTGAGGACACATGGTTTGCCCGTTTGCCTTTCTGCCATGTGAGGATGCAGCAAGAAAGCACCATTTTGGAAGGAGAGATCCCTCCCTGGACACCAAATCTATCAGCACTTTGATGTTGGACTTCCTAGCATCCAGAACTATGAGAAACAAATTTCTGTTGTTTATAAATTACCCATTCTGTGGTATTTTGTTATAGTTGCATGAGCAGACTAAGACAAGCTGCTTTGAAGAGATAGACTATCCTCCAAAGAAGGAGAAATATGGATTCTGCCTTTGGTGCTAAAGAGCCCTGAGAAGCTAAAATCATTCAAATACTATTGGGAGGATGCAAAATTATTTGCAGACTTAATTGACTGGCTTATTAGGGGAAATTTGTTCTTTTGAGATGCATATATTACAGGTTTAGAGATTTACAAATAGGCTCTGTTATTTGGGACATTAACATGAGATGATGTTGCAACATGAATGAAGCATTCTTCTCCATTTGGTCTATATTCATAGAAGCATGATGTGCACAGAAGGCCAGTGCAGGCATGGTGAAAATAATAACCATCAGCACAGCTCTTCTTTAGTTGATGTCACAAATATTTTCAAACCATCACCCAAAATACTGATCTGAGGAAGAGTTCAGGGAGTGAGGAGAATCTGGCAGTTCTATCAGTTGTTATTAATACATATGATAGACTCCTTGCCAGGGCTGATCTTCACTAACAATCAACCACTGTGAAAATGAGATTGTCTCCACAGTTCAACTGTAGAGAAGAATTCCAGTGAGCAATAACATCTCCCCTCAAGTAGAAGCAGGGCAGTAATGCGCACCTTAGAGTTGCCATGGAATCAATAAACTTTTTCTGTATTTTCCTTTTATAAGGACTGCTTGGTAGTTACTATCCTGATGTATCTAAATTTGATAGCAACAGTATTCTAATGGGTGTTGGTACTGCCTTGTAGGCATAAACATATATAATTTCTGATCAACCATCTGTTACTAAAAAGCAGGATCACCTTGAAATCCACAGAAAGAGTGTGTAGGCAAATTATAGTGAAATAATTGAGTAATTAATTTACTTGGAAAGCACTTTTCCCACCAAGCAAATTTTATAAGTCAATTGACTTTATTAAATTGAGGATAAACAGCAAATAAGAGGGCACTGACTTCAACAGGCTCACTGTTGTGGAGTGCACTCATCATCATCACCTATCACTCCTTAATAATTAGAGGCAATGAAAGTATCACTTTAAATTAGCTTCAAAGTCTTTAGGAGATTTCGTGGGACAGAGGAAGGAGACTATAATTTAAAGAGTAGAAAGGATGAAGCACAAATGAAGGCAAGCCTTGCCAGCAATTCCACTGCTAAGACAAAAGTATAAGAACCTTGAAGAGGAAAAGAGTAGGATGTTAAAGTCAGGAAAGATCATTCTAATAAAGAAAAGCAACGGTGGGTAAATGAAAAATGAGTCAAAGATGTGTAATTAATAAAAATCATCATTTTCAATAACAATGCAGCACTTAACCTCAAAATAATTCAGTTTTACTTAATTACAACAATTACTTCTCTTTTACATATATGAAATACATGGTTGATGTTATCTCTTTCTTGCTGTCTTCTCGTTATTTTTGACTTTTTAGTAATGCTGTCTCATTATTCCAACTACAGATTGCATTTGTCATTCCATTTTCTTGACCCACATTAAAATTAGGCAAGTATGAAATTAAAACTCCAAACATTTTCAAAAGCTATTTTAAATTCAGAGATTTATATCCCTTGCAAAATGGGATTTTGACATTGATGCTGGTCTGGGGAACATTAGATCCCTAAGCACATTTCCACACAGTTATGGAATAGTGTGGGAGTGTTGGGGGAGAATAGTTTTTTTAAATATTTGAAAGTCCTTTGTGACTAACTTCTTTGGGTTATTTACATGTACAGCATTTGACAAATTTGAAAAAGTTTCTACTAAGTAAAGCAAAAAGGACTCTTTTCTGAATAGCACTTAACTTATATAATAACATGCAGGTACTAGGTAAAAATTATCTCTGTGAATCTTTTTATACTCAGAATCTAATATAAGAAATATCATCCAAGGTCATAAAATGCCTCTAAGCCCAGTGACAACATGAAAGGCATAGAAATAATCAGTCAATATGGAGATACTATCTCCAGGTTGCTCTAAAATCCATGGCAGAGGGACTGTTTCATTAATATGTAGATTATAAGATACCACCTTGATTAATATTTAGGGAAAACAAATGGCTAGAAAAACCTTTTGTAAAGAACAAAGATTTAGAAAGAGCTTACAGTGTAGCAACAAAAATTCTCTGTTTCATACAAATAAGGGCAGGGCCCCTTTTCACAAGTAGCTTTTAATTAAGTTGAGAAGAAAATCCATACATAATAAATCAAAGAACCCCTTTTTCACACTCACACACACACAGATGGAACTAAGGTTAAAAGATAAGTGTTTGCTTAAATCCTAAAGTGCATCTTTAGAAGTGGGAGTTTGTAGGCAGACCGACCCGGATCAAATCCCAGGCATGACACTCCCTAACTGTGTATCTGCCATCAAGTGACTCAACCACCCTGAGCCTTGGTTTCCTCACCATAAATTTTGGAGAACAGCAAAAGGTTTTACCTACAACAAAAGATTGTTGTGAGATTTAAATGAGAAAATGCACAGTGCTTGGTGTACAGGAAATAGTCAATAAATATTAATAAGAAGAGGATGCTGCCTTTTTTTCTAGAGATGTTTTTCCACCTTTATTGAGGTGTGGTTGACCTTTCGTGTGCATGAAAGAACACTTAAGATCTAATCTCTCAGAAAACTTCAAGTATACGATACATTATTATTAACTATAGTCACCATGTCACACCTGAGATGGCCAGAACTTAGTCATCTTTTACCTGATAGCTTGTACCCTTTAAATAACAACATCTGCTTATTTCCCCCATCTCCTAGTCCCTGGCAACCACCGTTCATTTGCTGTTTCTATGGTTTAACATTTTTTTAAGATTAGATATAAGTGAGATTATGCAGTATTTGTCTTTCCGTGTCGGCCTTTTTTTACTTAGCATAATGGCTTCTAGGTTTATCCATGTTGTCACAAATAGAATTTTCTTCTTTCTTGAGGCTGAATTAATAATTCATTGTGAATTGTAAATTAAAATTCATTCAACATATATATATATATATATGAATGAATATATATATATATATATGACATTTTCATTATTCCTTCATGTGGTGGCAGACATTTGTTTTCATATTTTATCTATTGTAAATAATGCTGAAATGAACATTGGAGTGCAGGCATCTCTACCAGGTGCAAATTTCATTTCCTTCTAATGTACACCCAGCAGTGGGATTACATTAGAAGGAAATCTATGCTGGATGATATGGTAGTTCTATTTTTAGTTTTATGAGAAACCTCCATACCCTTTTCCATAGTGACTGTACTACTTTACATTCCCATCAACAATGTTCAAGCATTTGCCTTTATCCACATCTTCATAAGCATTTATTATTTTTTGTCTTTCGATAGCAGCCATTCTGAGACATTTCATTAAGGTTTTGATTTGCATTTCCCTGATGATTAGTGATATAAAATATTTCTTCATGTACTCCTTTGACCATTTCTATGTCTTCTTTTGATAAACGCCTATTCAGGTTATTTTGCTCATTTTTAATTAGGTTTTTTATTTTATTATAAGTTGTTTGAGTTCCTTATATATTGTGGTTATTAATCCCTTGTTGGATGAATAGATTGCAACTATTTTCTCCCATTCTGTGGGTTCTCTCTTCACTTTGTTAATTGTTTCCTTTGCTGTACAGAAACTTTTTAGCTTAATATAATTCTATTACATGAAGCTTTTGCTTAACTTGTAACTTTTGCTTGCCTGTGTTTTTGAGGTATTACTCCCAAAATCTTTGCCCAAACCAATATCCTAAAGCATTTCCCCAACATTTTCTTCTGGTAGTTTCACAGTTTCAGGTCTTACATTTAAGTCTCTATTTTGTGTTGATTTTAATATATGGTGAAACATGGTGTTTTAATTTTATTCTTCTGCATTTAGAGATCTAATTTTCTTTTTCTTTTTCTTTTTTATCATACTTTAAGTTCTTGGGTACAAGTGCAGAACATGCAGGTTTGTTAGACTAGTTTTATTAGCATCTTTTATTAAATAAAAGAGACTGTCCTTTCTTGTGTTTGCTATTTAAGTAGTATGAGTTCATTTTATATTTTGGATATTAGCCACCTATTGAAAACATTGTTTGTAAATATTTTCTCTCATTCCATAGATTGCCTCTTGATTTTGTTGATTCCTTCCTTTGCTTTGCAGAAGTGTTTTTGTTTGATGTAGTTTATTTATTATTTTTGTTTCTGTTGCATGTACTTTGGTGTCTATTTTAAAAACTATTGCCAAGATCATTGTCAAGGATCTGTATTCGTCTAGGAGTTTCACAGTTTCAGGTCTTACGTTCACATCTTTAACCCATTTGGAATTGATTTGTGTGTGTGGTATAAAATAAGGGTCCAATTTAACCCTTTTGCTTGTGGAAATCCAGTTTCCCTAACACAGTTTACTGAAGAGATAATCTTTTTTTTCTTCTGGTACCTTTGTCAAAGTTTATGTGTCTGTTTTCATGCCAGTACCATACCATTTGGATTACTACAGCTTTTTAATGTAATTTAAAATTAGACAGTGTGATATCTCCAGCTTTGTTCTTCTTTCTCAAGATTGCTTTGGCTATTCAGGGTCTTGATTGGTCACACACAAATTGTAGGATTATCTTCCTATTTCTGTACAAAATTCTATTGAGATTTTTATAGAGATTGCAGTGAATTAGTAGATAGCTTTGGGTCAATGTAGACATTTTTAGAGTGTCAATTCTTCCAAACAATGAATTCAGCCTATCTTTCCATTTATTTGTGTTTTGGGAGTTTTTAATCATGAAAGGATGTTGCATTTTATCAAGTGCTTTTTCTGCATTTATTAGAATGGTATAATTTTTACCCCTCCTTCTGTTAGGGTGGTATATCATATTTATTGATTTGCATGTGTTGAACCATCCTTGCATCTCAGAGATAAATCCCATTTGATTATTGTGTATGAATCTTTGTAATGTATTGCTGAATTAGGCTTACCAGTCTTTTTTGAGAATTTTTACATTTATATTTATCAAGAATACTGGTCTGTAGTTTTTTGTCATTTCTTGCAGAAAAAAATAAATTAAAATTAAACTTTATTTTCTGTACTCACACTCCTCACTGCCACCACCACTCTCATCATCTCATATATTCTTTTTTCTCCTTTTCAGACAGTGACCTATAATTTATCAAAACATGCTCAGAAAAGGTAGAATGTCAATAGCATTCCAAACTTCCTTCAAAATTTACCCTTTTGGTTTGTTGTTCTCTCTACTAAATTCTCCCTCTCAGCCTGCCATCATTTTCATGATTCCCCAACTACAAATGAAAAAACCAAAATTATTGCCTTCATTCTGCAACCCACTAGTTACTACTATGTTTTCCTTTTCCTTACAACCATTCCCCACATCAGTCCTTCTCTGTAATGAATTCTTACTTCAGTCACTCAAAACTTTTCCCTTATGATCAGGATTAGCTTCCCTATATCAGGTCCTTCTAAAAGAATTTTCACTTTCACACTGTTCTCCATCTTGTCATCACATGAGTGACTACATCATCATCAGCCATTCACTTTTTCTCATGCACACATATATACCATCTAATTGCAATGCTGGATAGAGATTTTTATTTATATTCAGTCCACTCTGCTAGTTCTTGCAACAAAGTTTTCTAGCTCTTGCACACTCTCTTCTTGATCTCTCCAACTACTTTTGCTTCAGTTGTTATTTTGTCCCTGGCACTGTGTAACCACCTTCATCACTGTCAGTTAGGGCTTCTCTGGTTTCTGCTCCATTTACCTAGTGAGGAAAGTGCCTTGGAGCCATTTATCATCACTATAGGCTTTCTTCAGGCTACATGAATAACTCCCTGACATGATGTCCTTTATATTTGCAAATGAACTACAGCCCTGTTTAGATTTTCATGTCAGTTTTATCAAGTTCCAATGATATTTGAAGAGCTGTCAAAAGAACTATGCATATAATCAAACACAACCAATGAGTTTTCTGAAAGTTACTGAAAATGTTCACAAAATGGTATTGTTTGCTATTATGAATTAACTGACCTTGATTACAATATTTTCAAATCTGTAACATCATAGAATATGGCTCTCATGCCCAAAAAGAGGGGAAGGGGATGGTGAAGGTAATATAGGTCTACTAGTCGTATCATAAATGCTTTAATTCTGTTAGTAAAAAAAGGTTATATTTATCTCTACACAGACATGGCTGGCTGATCTTGGAGCTGAATTCTTTGCTACAAGGAAATGTCTTATGAAAAAAATATACTTGAAGCCCAACTGCAGATATAGTACTTTGGTCTACACCACAAATTAGACATAATCCTGGCCCTCTGGGAAACTCATGAAGTAATATCCTAATGAAATCATAATAAATAAATTTAAATAGTATTACTCAAAAATAATTTCACTGCATTTTTTAAATTAGTGTTTTCATATTTCATGCCCCACATATGGGGCATGTCCTCTGACTCTTTGTGAGGTGTGATGATGAAACAAAAGTCCCAAATGACTTATTCTCAAATCTCATCTAGTCTTAGAAAGAAATATGAAGCCCAATTTTTATAGCTCCATTTATTCTACTATTATGAAAATATTTCTACTTTTTGCTCCATCTTATAAAGAAAAATAACCTGTTCTATTAGTATCAATAGAGTTTAATATAAAAGTATTTTGAGTGGAAAAATTAGAAAAAAACAATTTTTATAGACATACATTATATGTATTGAATTACCTACTTACACAAAATGCTATATTATTACCAACTGTCACATTCTTAACATCACATATTAAAACGTATAGAAAAAATGAGACTTATGTTTTTGAATAATTTCTTTAAATTGGGTTGAAAATAGTCATCTGCCTAGAATTGTATGCTGAAATAACTATGAAATATAATTATATAATATTTGTTAGACAATACTTTAAAGTTTTTATTTCAATTGTTGGGCCTAAAAGTCTTTAATTCAGGTTACCATTTTTCACACAATAATCATATTTAAAATCACGTTATTTACACTGAAGGTAGAGGAAGATGTCTGAATAGAATCTTCCATCTATTGCCTTCCCCACAGGAACACCAAACTGAACAACTATCCACACAAAAAATGCACCTTCATAAGAACAAAAAGCAGGTGAGCAATCACAGTACCTGGTTTTTACTTTATATTGCCAAAAGAGGGACTGAGGAGGGAAAGAAGTACAGAGAGTCTTGGATTGCCAATGCTATGCCTCACTCGTCCCTCAGCAGCGGCTGCATGTTATAGAAAGAGAAGCTCTGTGCTTGCAGGAGGAAGAACAGTACAATGATTGTGAGACCGGATTGGAACTCAATTCTGCCCTGTCATAGCCAAAGCAACACCGGGCGAAATTCAGCCAGCACTCCCAAAGGGAGCTCTGAGGCCAGCCCTGCCCAGAGGAGAACTGCTCATCCCAGCAGTCTGAACATGAAAGGGAGTCTAGGCAGTTCCTGAACAAGTCCTAGTGCTGTGCTGGGCTTGGAGTCAATGAACTTGAGCGGACACACAACCTAGTGAGACACCAGCCAGGGTAGCCAAGGGAGTGCTTCTGCCCCTGCTTCCCCAACCCCAGGCAGCACAGCTCATAGCTCTGGGAGAGACTTCTTCCTTCCATTCAAGTAGAGGAGAGGGAAGAGTAAAGAGAACTTTGTCTTGCAACTTGGATACCAGCTCAGCCTCAGTAGGATGGGGCAACAAGCAGAAACAGGAGGTCCCCATTCCAGGCCCCAGCTCCAAAATAACATTTCTAGACACAGCCTGGGCCAGAAAGTAACCCACCACCTTGAAGGACCAGTCCTGGCAGGGTTCCTCACCTGCTAACTAAAGAGCCCTTGGGCCCTGAATAATCAACAGTGGCAGACAGGCAGTACTCACCGTAGGTCTTGGGTAAGACTTAGAGATGTGCTGGCATCAGGTATGACCCAGGATATTTCCAGCTGTGCTGGCTATGGAGAGAGACTCCATATGCTTGAGAAAAGGACAGGGAAGAGTAAAGGAGACCTTTTTGCCTTGCAGCTTAGGTAATACCTCAGCCACAGTGGGGTAGAGCAATAGGCAAGATATTGGGGTTTTAAATTCCATGTCTCAATCCTTGGATGGCATTTCTGAAGCTTCCCTGGGCCAGTGGGGACCCGACTTCCCCCTAAGGAAGAGTTTTATGTCTGGCATTGATATGGTTTAGCAGTGTCCCCACCCAAATCTCATTTTGAATTCCCAGAAGTTGTGGAAGGGACATGGTTGGAGGTAATTGAATTATGGGGACAAATCTTTCCTGTGCTGTTCTCATGATAGTGAATAAGTCTCATGAGATTCAATGGTTTTAAAAAGAGGAGTTCCCCTGCACAAGTTCTTTCTTTGCCTGCCACCATCCATGTAGACATGACTTGCTCATTCTTGCCTTCTGCTATGATTGTGAGGCTTCTCTGACCATGTGGAACTGTAAGTCCAATTAAACCTCTTTCTTTTGTAAATTGACCAGTCTTGGTTATATCTTTATAAGCAGCATCAAAATGGACTAATGCAGGCATCATTCACCGAAAGCTAACTGAAGAGACCTTGGGCCTTGAATGAATATTGGCAATAACCAGGACTATAGTGGTTGTGGCCATGGGGAGAGACTCCTCTGCTTATGGCAAGGGGAGGAAAGAGTAGGAAGGACTTTGATTTGTAGCTTGGGGGTCAGCTAAACCATGGTAGAATAGAGCACAAGGTAGATTCTTAAGGTTTCTGACACCAGGCCCTGGCTTTAAGACAGCACCAGGGAGAGGAGTGGCAACCATCTCTGTGGTTTGGTCAACTCAGCCATTCCAGCCCATCAGCTATGGAGAGTCCAAATGGTCCAGATGAGGAAGGACCCTCCCACCCCGTGCAACACAGCACAGCTGTTTGACCAAAAAGCAGTCAGGATGCTTCTTTAAGCAGGTTCCTGTTCCCATTCCTCCTGACTGAGTAAGACCAAAGGGGTCTCCAGCACCCTTCTAGAGGTGTGTTTGGGCTGGCAACAGGTAAGTACCTCCCCGGAGCTTCCAGAGGAAGGAGCAGACTGCCATCTTTGTTGTTTCACAGGCTTCACTGGTGAACTCAGGGTACAGAAGAAAGTGAGGAAACTAGGGTCTGGAGCAGACCCCCAACTAACCACAGAAGCACTACAGAAAAGTGGCCTGACATTGAAAGCAAAACAAACAAACAGAATACAACCGTAACAACAACATCAGCAAAAACATTCAACAAAAAATCCCATTCTAAGGTCAGCAACCTCAAAGATCGAAGGTAGATAAGTCCACAAAAATACAAAAATATCAGGACAAAAACACTGAAAATTCAAAGTCTCCTCCACATGACCACAACACCTCTCCAGCAAGGGCAAAGAACTGGGCTAAGGCTGAGACGACTAAAATTGACAGACATAGGCTTCAGAAGGTGGGTAATAACAAACTTCACTGAGCTAAAGAAGGAGGTTGTAACCCAATGCAAAGAAGTTAAGAATCATGATAAGACAATACAGGAACTGATAGCCAGAATAGCCAGTTTAGAGAGAAACTAACCAACCTTAGGAAGCTGAAAAACACAATATGAGAACTTCACAATGCAATCACAAGCATCAATGGCAGAACTGACCAAACAAAGGAAAGAAACTCAGAGCTTGAAGACTATCTTTCTAAAATAAGGCAGACAGACAAAAATATTTTTAAAATAATTAAAAGGAATGAACAAAACCTTCAAGAAATATGAGATTACGTAAAGGGACTGAACCTACTATTAACTGAAGTACCTGAAAGAGATGAGAACAGAAACAAGTTGGAAAATATATTTCAGGGTATCATCCAGCAGAATTTCCCCAACCGAGCAAGACAGGGCAACATTCAAATTCAGGAAATGTAGAGAACCTCAGTAAAATATTTCCTGAGAAAATCAACCCCAAGACACATAATTATCAGATTCTCCAAGATGAAATGAAAGAAAAAAATGTTAAGGGCAGCCAAAGAGAAAGGCAGGTCAACTACACAGGGAAACTCATCAGACTAACAACAGACCTCTCAGCAGAAACTCTGCAAGCCCAAAGAGATTAGGGGCCAATATTCTGGGATGCAGCTAAAGCAGTGGTGAAAGAGAAATGTATAGCACTAATTGCCCAAATCAAAAAGGT
Organism: Plecturocebus donacophilus; assembly: GCA_004027715.1. NCBI lineage: Eukaryota > Metazoa > Chordata > Mammalia > Primates > Pitheciidae > Plecturocebus > Plecturocebus donacophilus. The sequence goes on from PVKP010029276.1 coordinate 26,302, forward strand.
AGAAAGATCTCAAGTTAACAACCTAACATCACAACTAAAAGAACTAGAGAACCAAAAGCAAACAAACCCTAAAGCTAGCAGAAGACAAGAAATAACCAAGATCACAGCTGAATGAAGGAGATAGAGACAAGCAAAATTGTTCAAAAAATCAACAAATCCAAGAGCTGATTGTCTGAAAAAAATTAATAAAATAGATATACCACTAGCTAGACTAATAAATAAGAAATGATAGAAGAATCAAATAAGCACAATCAGAAATGATAAGGGGATATCACCACGTACACAACAGAAATACAAACAACCGTCAGAGACTACTATAAACAACGCTATGCCCATAAACAAGAAAATCTAGAAAAAATGAATAAATTCCTGGATACATACACTCTCCCAACACTGAATCAGGAAGAAATTGAATCCCTGAAGAGACAAATAACAAGTTCTAAAATTGAGATGGTAATAAATAGCCTATTAACCACTAAAACCCCCAGGACCAGATGAATTCACAGCTGAATTCTACAACTGGTATAAAGAAGAGCTGGTACAATTTCTACTGAAAGTATTTCAAAAATTCAAAAGGAGAGACTCCTCCTTAACTCATTCTATGAGGCCAGCATCATCCTGATACCAAATCGCAGCAGAGATAAAACAAAAAAATAAATAAACACTTCAAGCCAATATCCTTAATAACATCAATGCAAAAATCCTCAGTTAAATGCTGACAAACCAAATATAGCAGCACATCAAAAAGCTTATTCACCATGATCAAATTGGTTTCATCACCAGGATGCAAGGTTGGGTCAACATATAGAAATCAAGAAATGTGAGTCACCACAAAAACAGAAACAAAAGAGAAAAACCACCACATCATTATTTCAACAGATGTGGAAAAGGCCTTCAATAAAATTCAACATCCCTTCAGGTAAAAAACTCTCAATAAACTAGATATTGAAGGAACTTACCTCAAAATAATAAGATCCACATATGAAAAACCCACAGCAAATATCATACTGAATGGGCAAAAGCTGGAAGCATTCCCTTTGAAAACTGGCACCAGACAAGTTGGTTCTCTCTCACCACTCCTATTCAACATAGTATTGGAAGTTCTGGCAAGGGCAATCAGGCAAAATAAAGAAATAAAGAATATCCAAATAGGAAGATAGGAAGTCAACTTATCTTTGTTTGCAGATGACATAATCCTATATCTAGAAAACCTCATCATCTCAGCCCAAAAGCTTCTTAAGATGATAAGCAGCTCTGGCAAAGTCTTAGGATACAAAATCAATGTGCAAAAATCACTAGCATTCCTGTACACAAATAACAGGCAAGTAGAAAGCCAAAATGTGAATGAACTCCCATTCACAACAGCTATAGAATGAATAAAATACCTAGGAATACAGCTAAAAAGGAAAGTGAGGAACTTCTTCAACAAACTACAAGCTACTGCTCAGAGAAATCAGAGCTTAAACTTCATATGGAATCAAAAGAGAGCCTGCATAGCCAAGTCAATTCTAAGCAAAAAGAACAAAGTGGGAGGCATCACACTACCAGACTTCAAACTATACTACAAGGCTACGGTAATCAAAACAGCATGGTACTGGTACCAAAACAGAGATATAGACCAATGGAATAAAACAGAGGCCTCGGAGGCATCACAACACATCTACAACCATCTGATCTTTGATAAACCTGACAAAAACAAGCAATGGGGAAAGGATTCCTGTTTAATAAATGGTGTTGGAAAAACTGGCTAGCCATGTGCAGAAAGCAGAAACTGGACCACTTCCTGACACCTTACACTAAAATTAACTCCAGATGGATTAAAGACTTAAACATAAGACCTAACACCACAAAAACCCTAGAAGAAAATCTAGGCAAAACCATTCAGGACATAGGCATAGGCAAGGACTTCATGACTAAAACACCAAAAACATTGGCAACAAAAGCCAAAATAGACAATTGGGACCTAATCAAACTCCACAGCTTCTACACAGCAAAAGAAACCGTCAGTAGAGTGAATCCGCAACCAACAGAATGGGAAAAAATTTTTGCAGTCTACTCATCTGACAAAGGGCTGATATCCAGAATCTACAAAGAACTAAAACAGATTTACAAGAAAAACACAAACAAGCCCATTCAAAACTGGGCAAAGGATATGAACAGACACTTTACAAAAGAAGACATACATGAGGACAACAAACATATGAAATAATGCTCATCATCACTGGGTATTAGAGAAATGCAAATCAAAACTACATTGAGATACCATCTCACACCAGTTGGAATGGCGATTGTTGGGGTCCATGAGATCGGCACGTCTGCCGGGGGTCTCTTGACCAGCAAGAGGGTCCTGATACCTGGAAGAGAGAGTGCACAGAAGAAAAGAGAGATAGAGAAAAATGGGTCTGGAGGTCTGAAACGAGCTGTGCTCAGATCAGCGATTTATTCTTTGTGCACAAGAGCTTATATATGTTTTTTCATATAGTGACTGACGTAGGTCCCATTACAAAAGTTTTATCAGGAGGGAACAGAAAATTACAGCAAGGGAGGGGGTAGCATACAGGTTTATCTAAAGATCGCTGAACCCAAAACAAACAAAAGATTCTTATCCTATAAAGATTCTTATCCTCTTATCAATGACTACAGTTATGGTAAATAACATCAAGGCGAGTGATAATTTGAGGGGTAGCATTTTTCTAGTAACATGAGCGATCAGGGGATTTAGTGAATGCAGGTAAACAGAGTCATAAAACCAGCCCAAAACGGGAACTTCAAGAGACGATAGTCTCGTAAATAGTCACGCAGGCCTCACCCAGACATGCCATTAGCTCAGTGGATCAAGAATAGGCTTCTGCAAACTCAGGCCTCTATCACTTCCTTCTTTTTTCCTCAGCTC
>PVKP010029277.1:0-29191 GCA_004027715.1 Plecturocebus donacophilus
CACACTCCGCACCGAGAAGCGCCGCGCCGGCCAAAAGAGTCGCGCTGGCGACCTGCGTGGCTCCCTCGCCGGGAATCTCCCAGTCCGTGGGCATCAAATATTCGTCTGCAACTGCGGCGTCCCCTCGCTCTCTGCGCCCTCACCGCGAGCCACAATCCCGAGCTGCTGCTACGCGGCCATTTTGGATCTCTCTCCGCCCCCTGGGATTTGTTTTAACGGGTGTGATAGGCACGCAGACACAGAAATGACTATCTTAAAGGAAGGAGCTTTTTATATTCATAGATCCCTAGAAACAGGAGGCACAGCTGCCACTCAGGGCCACTCAGCAAAGCACCAGGGGTGGTCAGGAGGCCGCAGGATGGGGGAAGACGTGGGGCAGGAGGCTTTACCGTGGTTTCCAGAGGAAAGAAGGGAAGAACCAGGATAAGAAGCTGAGCTTTGGCTAGTTGGAATAATGTCAGAGGCTTTGTGCAGGGGGATTGTGCCTAGGTGTCCGGTACCCTGGCTCTGGGGTGATGAGGGCAGGTGGATTTGGCCTGAGGGTGAGAGCTCCAGAGGAGAGGTGGATGGGTGTGCGCTCTGGATTGGTCGGTTTGCATCTGAAAGGCAGGCTCCCAAGGGAGTTGTTGACTGTAACTAGGAATTAGCCAACCCTGGGAGAGCCAGTCCCTCCAGGGTCAGCAGGGCTCCAGCTATCACAACATCAGATACAGAAAATAATACATTTGACTTATCTCTGTACGATCTGTGCATGCCAAAGGCAGTAAATCTTTCCGTTTTTTTTTTTTTATTTTTTTTTATTTTTTTATTTTTCACTGTGATGATGCCTGAGACTTTGGCCTGGGGCGTCTCATCCTGTGGGGCGAGATTCTCCCCTCCTTGGACCTCCTGATTTCCCTAAGCCTGTCCTTGCTGGAGTCCTGTCTTCCAACCTCGGGTTTTAAAATGGTTTTAGTGCCACGTGCACCTCATTGGCGGCGGTTCTGATGATGAAATGGCAGGATGCATGGCCAGAATTTGCTGTTCGATAAATGTCAGCTTCTGCCCTTATATTTGTGACAATATTTTCCCCAGTATTTTTTCCTTGTAGCATTTTAATTTTAGCATATATAATTTTAAATCTTTAACCTTAAAAGGACAATGGCATAACGATTGAGCTCATGAGTCTGGTCACCAGACACACTGGTGTTTTGAATCTGGGTGTGTCATTTACGGAAGAATCTGGACACGTTATAGCGCCTCTCTGTGCCTCAGTTTCCTTCCCAGTGATGTTCAAGCAGACACGTCCAGAGGGAACTTGGAGAGCCAAGTCTAAAAACCCAGGAACAGGCCAGGGCTGGAGATGTGTGTTCGGGGGTTGCCTCTAAGATTTACTACACCACTAGCTGGCCTATTTTTCAGATTCTGTAAAGAACAGAATGAAAAAGTTCTAGGATGTAGTCTACTTACATACCCATAACTTGATAAAAAGCTGCACAGAATGGGGAAAAGGCGCAATCGTTTTACCACAATGCTTTACAACAGCGCCACCTAATGACAGAGTCGTGAAAGTGCCATCCGCTACGTACCCTGCAGCTTAGGGATGGCAAAAGAGGATAAACCATCTCACCCTGATTAGAAAGTAGGCACCCTCTTCTCCCTCTGATTAGAAAGTAGGCACCCTCTTCTCCCTCTGATTAGAAAGTAGGCACCCTCTTCTCCCTCTGATTAGAAAGTAGGTACCCTCTTCTCCCTCTGATTAGAAAGTAGGTACCCTCTTCTCCCTCTGATTAGAAAGTAGGTACCTTTCTCCAGTAACTATCACTTTACCGCCTACTGGTTGGAGATTCTTCTTTTTTCCTCATTTGGATATTGTCAGATAAAAAGTGTCTAGTCACTGAAAGCAGTCTATTTGTAAAGGATTGGCGTAGCAGCTAGATCACGGCTTGTGGGTGATGTTCACTTGGTTCCTTAAGTACTTTTGCTGTGCCCAAGTTGGTGTACACCCATCTCTAGAGACTGAACCACTAAACTGGATTTTTTCTGGGGCAAATGATGCATTAGGCTCTGAGAGTGTGGTTCAAAATGGCAGATGGACCAGAGTGTGGTGCAGAGAAACAGCCAGGCCATTGGAGGGAGAGAGAGCTGGGTTCCTCTCCACTTTGTAGCTGTATTTTCCTGGGTGGGTGACTCAGAGATAGTTTCTCATCTGTGAAATGGGAGAATGCCATCTCCCTGGAGGGTGATCGCAGGAGTGACTGCATAGGCATTGCCATCCTGGTCATCCTCAGTCCCCAGGACCCAGCCGAACCATCTGTCCCATCCTTACGGCCACTGAAATGGGCTTATTGGATTTCTTCTCTACAGGTGTTTTCTCTCCACCTGCAGGGTTTCCAGATTCCAAAGTACTTTGCTCTCCCCACCTTCAGCATGTTTTGCATCTTAATGATTGAGCCTGAACCCTTCCTTCCATTTGATTTTATCCTTGACATTTTCCAGGAACCCTTAAGGAAGGAGTGGATGTAACAGACCACCAGACTTGTCACTTATGGTGGTTTCAGAAGTGTGACCCAAGAGAAATAAGTATCTACAAAAAATTCCAAAAGCAACAGGTTGGAAGTATTATTTATTCAAATAAACGAAAACGTTTTATCTCCCTTTCAATGGTATATATCTTAAATTGCTGGAACATACAATTATAAAAATAAGATTATTTAGAAAACTCCAGTTCTGAAGGGCACAACAATGGTTTAGACATTAATCAGTGGCTATGAAGCCACTTTTAAGACGAAACGAGTATCCCATTACTCCAACTCTTGGTCTTATTACAATTTTAAATTGATCAGCGTGCTGGAAATAGAGCAAAATTCCAAAAGGGAAATATAAAATAATTTTAAGCATTTTCAAAAGTACAAGTTACACTTAAGAAACATGTATTAAAGGATGTTAATCTGAGATAAACACAAAACAAACATTTTGCAAAGCACTACTTTTTGCATCTGTGTGAGGATACACAGCTTGCAGCTCTTCTGCCAGAAGCAAAATGCTGATTCCAGCACAGCAGAAAAGTCAGCAACGTTAGGAAGAAATGAGTGGTCGCTTTCAATGACTGAACACAGCATGTTAAACTTTAAGAATTTTTAACAATGCAAATTAACAGCAGTAGAAAATACATCATTTTAGATTATAAAAATTCGGCTTTTATTAGGACATGACAAACCTCATTCATTCTCTGCCCTCTCACATGTGCTGAGTAATTGCTGCACAGAATTTCAAACCTCACTGATATAAATGCGTGAAATTACATCTACAATTTTAAAAAATGAGGGGGAAAAATCTCATTGTAAACCACTAGCAACAAAGAACACAAAATTGCATTAAATGTGTTAAGAAATGATATTTTGTGCAATTTTCATTATACTTAGCTTTGTTCACTTTTTCCCCTCCATCTTAAAAAGAGATAATCTTTTAATGTTTTTTTTAACGTTTCATTCAGGAGTACTAATCTCAGAAATGTGAGACTTGTGTAAAATTTTACTTCAATAGGTACAATGTAGCAAGCGAAAGCATACTCACATCAGGGAACTTTCAATAACCTCCATATATAGCACTCAACAGAAAAAAATAAGTCCTGACCTTTGGAGACACTTCCCTCCTTACGATATTCTGATCTGTCCATGCCTTGTGAATAAAAATGCATTTTTATTCCAACCCAAATTAAGAAAATCCTATGGAAAAACACGGACATCACAGGCTAGGTTGCCAAGGACGCTCAAGGTTTCTAGCCTTTTATTGATATCACTCAAGTAACAGCTGTGCCTAACTTATTGAAATCTACTTTTAATAATGTAGATTTCATTCAATCATTTATCATTATATCATCACACATCTATATTGGCAAACTATGTGACTCAGACGGCTATGCGTGAGGCACACGTGCGTTCTATACAGTTTGGACTTGATCTGGTTGGCCTCACACAAATAATTGTCCATCTGTAAAGAGAACTACCCACTTCTTAGGGCTCCCCTGATTCCCAGAGGAGAGACAGATATTTCACTATCACCCCCTTTCCCGGATGCTAGTGGAGATAGCGCGATGGCTGCTCTCATCACAGTAGTGTCCAACCGGTACCCGAGGCTCAACGGGGCACACAAGCATCAGGGACCAGGTACCCGCGCGTCACTTGCCAGGACTGGATTTGGCCCAGCCACTACCCACTGTGTGGTTTCTAAGCAAGTGTGATGTAAAAGTTACACCGTATCATTCAGTTTAGAAGCCCTGGACGTCTGTGTGTAATATCTGATAAGAAACCTAGAGGAAACTCAGGGACAGGGAAGAAAATACTGTATTTATTGGCGGAGTTACGTATCCTCAACACCTATGATAGATTCCGGCCGCTGATGTGACTTGAGGTTTTGCCAGCATCACTAAGGAGCGTGGCTTTGTTCTCATTTCCACATTCCGCAGATGTGGCGAGCAGCCTTCGCCCACCCCTGGGGTGACACCAACAGCCCAGGGAGCCGCCCACATCTGAAAGCCCTGGTTCCTGCTCTGCGGCCTCCCTGGTCCCTCCTGCACTGACCCTGCATGGGGCTGGGTGTGCTCCCGGGCAGCTTGGACCTTCCGGGGACCTGGAGCCTGCGGAGCAGGGCTCCCATACTGGCACCAGGGAGACACAAGGGAGCTCCTTTTCTGGAAGTCAGTGACAGGAGACATTCTGGAGAAGGAAGCTGTCAGGCGCTCCGAATGCACGGGCTGGGCTGGCTCAGCAGAGCTGGCGGGGGCAGTGAGGGCCGAGCTGCAGTGCCTCGCAACCACACTACCAGGATAACTGCTGCCAGGAGCCCTCCGGATGCTCAGACCCCACAGGTCACCATGCCAGCTCCCTTTGGCCTCAGGCACTTGACCCTGCCCTACAAACCTACTGGTGCACGACCTTGAACCTGTCTGTGTCCTGCTTGGTCCTGGAGGCCTCTCTAGTTTTATCAGGATGGGTGTGTTTTCCATATGGCTACCAAGCAAGTTTCTCTTGGCCTAATTGTTCCTCTGACAAATAATCAATCCTGAGACGTTCCTTCAGAAAATTCCTAAAAAGTAGACTGTGCCCAAAACGTGGGTGAAATGAGTGCCCACGTCATCCTGGGGACACTCTTGGCTGGTGCGGACCACGGCCCCCTGAAGGGTGGGACCTTGCTTCTGGCTCCTTCTTGCCCCACCCTCTTCCCAGATTCTGGAACTTGCCAGGCCCCAGCCATCCTGTACTCTCCATCTGTTGAATGAACCAATCCTTGCTCCATGTGGGCAACACCCGGCCACAGCCTCTCCCTCTGTCTAAGCTGTTGTTGACTCATGACTCCTGCTTGAATACTCCTGAAGTTTGGAAATGGTGGCTCTGCAAAATGAATCACATCTCCAGTGGATTCAGCCACTTTAAAGGGAAAAGAAATCTGAGGATGGCTGGAATTAAACTGCACTTTCTTTTTTTTTTGAGATGGAATCTCGCTCTGTTGCCAGGCTGGAGTTCGGTGGCACGATCTCAGCTCACTGCAATCTCTGCCTCCCGGGTTCAAGCGATTCTCCTGCTCAGACTCCCAGGTAGCTGGGACTACAGACGCACACCACCACGCCCGGCTCTTTGTTTGCATTTTCAGTAGAGATGGGGTTTCACCATGTTGTCTAGGCTGGTCTCAAACTCCTGACCTCAGGTCATCCACCTGTGTCAGCCTTCCAAAGTGCTGGGATGACAGGTATGAGCCACCGCACCCGGTCTAAACTGCATTTTCTAAAAGATTATGTTCTGCTTACTTTGTTAGCATACTTTTAATTATATTCTTCTTCTCCTTATCCCTCTCAAAATGTATTTTTCCAGCCTGCCATTTAAGTGGTAAACTGCTGTTAGGTTCAAATGTGAAATTCTTGAAACTCCCTAAATATGTATACAATAACTTCGGTGCCATGGCATGGAGTTTTCTTGGCATTGAAAAAATCGAGTAACTCTCTTTGCCAAAACCTCTAATTTTACACTTTATGGTGCTTGGTCATTAAAAAAAAAAAAAAAAAATCTTAGTGACAAGCTTTTCCTCCAAACAGTTCTCTAATCAATTCTAATAAGTTTGTGTAAGAGAACAGGCATGGGAATTCCACCCAATTATTTGATTTCCACTAATCGGGATAAAGTCTGTGAAACTCAATTACTGTTGTTTGTGGAAGAGACAGCTGAACAGCGATTTATCCCCAATGATATCGAGTGGCATTAGGCCAGAACTTAGAACTGAGCCGCACATGGCAGCTCCACCAAGCAGGGACAGGCAAAGAGGAATTTAACAAGCTTGCACCTGGCGTGTTAAATAATCAAATCCCTCTTCACCTCTTAAATGAAATGATGGAATCCGCAATTCACAATGCTTTTCAAAATCTATTACCCAAAGCTCTGCAGAGTCATTAATGCTGTCTTCCTGGGAACTACTTTCACAAGTTTGAACCATAAGTGACCCCAAATTTATCTCCAGTCAAAACCTCTGTGTTTCACCATGAATCAGGCAAGTTCCTTTGCAGTGTTCAGAAGTGGAACGTTTTCTAGAAAAACCTCGTTCCCCGAGGTTGCACACAGGGCATTTGTTTCTTGAGTGCAAGGTTCTTGTTTTGGGTTCAGGAGAAATACAAAATCGTGTACAGTACATGCTGGGAGAGCTGACACCAATCACTTGTGGCTCTTTTAAATTCCCAAGAATAAAAATAGAATTGGTCCCCATCTCGTTTCTTGCTATATTTAATAAATGGTTTCAGTTACTGAAGGCAGGATTTCATTTCAGACTTCGAAAGAAGTTATCAAGAAAATAAAGCAGCATCTTAAAATAATATTGTCTATATAGAAGTACCCATTTCCCATCAGACTTGACAACGTTTCTGATAACAACCTAATGCTAAGTTGCACCTTTCAGGCAAGGACCGCCTTCCAGTATTTTCCACAGCGTATTACAAGGTAGAAATGACACCCTCAAAGGGTTGCTAATTCCTTTCCTGTTCCAAGCCAAACCTCCTTGAAGGCTTGCCAAGCCAAGCGTGCATTTACATAACCGGAGGAGGTGCGTGTCACTAACAGGGTTTCGACTGGAAGTCCAATTCTGAGCAGGAAGACATGCCAGAAAAATGTCCCACATGCAATTGTCTATTTCATTCTTGTTGCTAAGGTATGCTTGTGTAATTTCGGTATTTTCATCAAAATGTCACATCCAATGACATGCGATAGGAAAAGATAAAGAAATTTGATATGAAATACAAGAGAGCATGATGGCAAACTCCAGTCACCTACTCTACCTGGAAACCTAGCTTGTGACCTTTGTGTATTCTGAGAACCATGCCTGTTCATCTGCGGCAGGAGGAACCTCCCCGCCTCTGAAACCTAACACAATACAATGCAACAGAAACTGCCTGTATGAAGAAATAAGCAGAAAAACTAATCAGGCCATACCTGCAATTCCCTCCTTTTATTTCAGGGGTTTGAATTTTTCAAAGCAAGGGGAAGGCACAATCTAGGGGTGCTGGCATCACTCCTATGCAAAGTGGTCCACAAAACAGGAACCACAGAAAAAGCCAATGGGATGAGAAGAGAATCTGACTTCCAGGCATCTCTCCCTCTGAAATGCACTCTGAGATTGTGAGTCCTCAACAAGCTGAGAGCAGGAGTGACAATGGGCCCTGATACAAGAGTCCCCTCCTCCCGTTCCATGCCGTCATGTTCCTTCCAAGCTGCAACTCAAATCTTCTCTAGTGAGAATAGCACAGAAGGTTCTTCTGGCTGCTGGAGAGTCTTCCAGGACACATGACAAGCCGACGTGGCCTCCACGTCTCTTTGGCACAGTCACATATTTCTCAGTATGGACGTGACCCGGGGACCCAGGGAGCAGAGCAGATGGCTGAAACATCCACACACAGCCTACTGTGAATACCAATGACACTTCTGCAGGAGGGGACACTTAGCACTTTGGGTAGAATTCTGTAATATATCCAACCCACCCCAAAAGAAATGCAGAGTGAACACTGAGCTTGGCACAGAAGCAGGAGAGAAGGGAGTCTTTCAACTCTTCTCTTAACGACATCAGATCACAGAAGCCTGGCTATGTCGAGGTAAGGGCTTCCACTTTTCTTTGGCAAAGGCCTCAACGAGTAACAGAAAGTAGGGATTGCCCCACATAAGGCTACCACTGTACACCCGTTACCAAAGATTAAACACCCCCAAGGGAAGAAGCAGAGGTCAACTGCTAAACAATTTAAGCTGATTGGATGGGTATCCCTGAGCCTAGCTGGTTCTGCAAAGGGAAACACATGGCTTCGAAGCATGGGGATCAGTAGACGCTCCTTCGTGTCTTCTGCACATCTTGCATCTTCCTTCCGAGACGGCTGGTCAGAAATAGGGGCATCAGGCCAATTCCCTGTTTACCAACAGGGTAATAACCAAGCTACTTCCGGAGAAGATTTGAAAAAAGAGACAACTAAGCTAGTGAAATAGAAGAGGTTTTTTTTCTCATGAAAACACGATTTATTAGTTTTAAGCAAGAGTAAGCATACGTGGTAGTGGCCAGCTTGGCGACAGGAGAACTCTCTTCCTGGTCGATGCACACTTCAGCACCTGTTGGGTCTTGGCTGTTGGGATGATGATTCTTTTCGGTGAGGGGAACAGCTGCCGTCAAGGCTGCCTGCACCCCCACCCAGGCACAGGACCCTGGGCAAAGTCTCAAAAGAGGTAGTGTTTTTACTTTCGCACCAACAACACAACAGAAGTATTGGGTACAAAAGAGGAGGTTTCCTTCCCACTCTACCTCGATGGGCAAAAGGCCTTCCATCTTCACAAGAGGCTGGTGAGGACCATCGGTCGATGACCTCCTAGTGAATTCTGGCTCCCACTTAGAGCACAGAGAGACCCACAAAGGGGCCCGTGGCTCTTTTTCCAGCTCCGAAGGGGACAGCATGGTTACATCCCCAGGCCCCAGGCTGCTTCTCCTGCCATCATACTGCAAGCCTTCTTATACCACTATGACCCAGGCTGAGGTCTGGCACAAAATACCCTCAAAGGTGATTAATACAAAAAGCTTCCCGTAAGCTAAGAGGAGTTAACTATGTGCACTTATGTTTCCAGAGATTGGAGAGAGAAGAGAACTAGCCAAGACTTGGTTTTGTTTTGTGTTGGTGGAACACCTAGACAGTCTGGCATAACCAATCCCATAGAGCCTGCAGCCCAATCCACTGTTTTGGTTTAGGATGGTTTTTTTTCCATTATCATTTTTCTTGGAAGTAGGGAAGATCTGAAAGCTTGAAAATCAAGAATCAAAAGACAGTGAATCTGGAAGGCATCTGGGAGCAGAACAGAGATTGAAGACGGGTGGGCGCGGAAGGAAGCACCCCGTCCATCCCGGCCACTGCCCTTGAAATGTGATTTTTTTTTTAAATAGCTGAGTCCATGGTTGCTTGAGGTCTGGCTTGGCTCTTCATTTCCAGCGATGTCTGACCAGAGAGGACTCATCATTCACGACCTCAGGGTCCCGGGGCCGACGCTGACACCGGAACGGCAGTAGCAGCAGGAGGATTAAGACAAGGAGGATGGCTCCACACACACTCATGAGCGCGTACGACACGATCCACAAAATGGGCTCGCTCAAAGACTGGGCGGGGACACAGTTGCTGGCTATGTCCTCCGTTGAGAATGGCCCAGAAATTTCAGACACTGCAGCACCTGCAATTTCTGGGGAGACACAAAGGGAAAATCCAGAGCTGTGACATGAGCAGACCACCTCCCACATCTGACAGAGAGAGAACCCCTTGGCTGATTAAACCACAGTCAAAGTGGCACTCAGGTCCTGGTGGTGTAGACAGCTCAGGAAGCACCGAGGGGGTCACCACTCAGCGTGCCTTTGGGGGTCCAGTCCCTGCACACTGGAATGACGGTATGTTTCAAGGTCTGCGGGTACTGAGCCTAGGTGTGGGGGGGAACTGCGGTGGGACACCTATGGGAGCACCCTGTGCTTCATGGAAGGCCGGTGAGGCTGCAGTGCTACGCAGGTGAGAGTGCAGGTCAGTGCCTGGTCATGACAGCTGTGTGCATTGTGCTTCCTCCGTGGAGGTGAAAAAAGAGGAGAAGGAGGAGAAAGAGTAGGAGAGTCTACCACAGAATGCTCAGCTGGACCTGCCTGTGTCATGGGGAATTTTCCCTGATGGAGTCAACCTGAGTTCACTCTCTACCATGGCTTCTACTACAGACAGGGACCATCAGCCTGACCCACAGTCTAGTGGGTTGTGAGAACTCCCAGGGTCACAATGGCTCCAGAGACCCTTCCTGCCCCACTCTTATCCTAGGTCTCATCTACAGCCAGGAGCAGTAAGTGAACACAACACCTAATTCATGACATCCCTGGTGACAAAGAGAAACACAGTTAAAATTTACCTGGTGACTTCTGCTAGAGACTCTTGAATAACTTCAAACCAAGAAGAAAGTTGAGATGATTTCTTAAAGTCAGTTTGTGGATTATCAGTAGATTTCCTTTCCCTACACTAAGCTTCTCTGATCCTTTCAAGAATATGGGATCTGAAGCTTTACTTGCAATACAAAAAAGGAATAGGCCTCATTACTTATTTTTCCTATATGTAATTGCAGAAATCAGTATTTTGGCACCAGAAAATAACACTGCAAAGCATTTAATTTTTCTATAACTAAAGCTTCAAGATTTTCAGAGCTACCAAACAATACCCTTTTTGACTGAGGAAAGAAAAAGTCAAAATAACAGTGGGATAGTGACCTGAATGGTTTTAAAATCAGAGGAAAACAGGCTTGATTACTTTGCAAAGTGACTGCATTTTCTTGCTAATGTGGATTCTGTCTTAATATGGCTTTTTTTTTTTTTTTTTTAATTGCACTGAAAAAGAAAGACAAGGAACTAGAGCCTGCCAGCACCTGAGAACAGAAGGATGCAGCCTGCAGTCAATCTACACTCCCATTTCCTGGTTTGTGGATAATGATTTTGCTGTGTCTTTACATGGTGCAAGAGAAAAGGGTGTTCTCTTGGACTGTCTTTAATAAGGGCACTAATTCCATTTACAAAGAAAAGCTCTGCCCTCATGACCCAATCACCTTCCAAAGGCCCCAACTCCAAATATTATCACCTTGGAGATTAGGTCTCAACATGAGAATTTTGGCAGGACATAAACATTTTTTCTATAGCACTAATTATGCAAGGAAGCAGGAAAACACAGTTCATAGCAGGGAGCAAAATCAATCAGTTGGAACTTCGAAATGGCCCAGACGATAGAATTAGCAGGAAGGATATCACGATATTTATTATGGCTGTATTCTACTTAGATGCTAGATAAAATGTTAAACATATAAAATAGAGACACAGAAAACATTAAAGATCTAAATCAAATTTCTAGAGGTAAAAATTGCAATATGTGAGATAAAAAAATATACGGGATGGTTGTAATAGCAGATTGTATGCTGCAGAAAAACAGACTAATGAATTAAAAAACATAACAATAGAAACCATCCAAAATGAAGCCGAGAGAAAAAAAAACTGAAAAATAAAAAGAGAAAACATCAAAGTGTGGACAACATCAAGCTGCTAAATCATGTAATCAGAGTACTCAAAAGAAAGAGGGGATTGTGAGGCAAAAAATATTTGAAAAATCAATGACCAAAACTTTTCCAAATTTAATTAAACTGTAAATCCAACAGATCCAAGAAGACCAAAGGACCCCAAACACAAAAAAATGACATAGATTACTGCTGAAAACCAGTGATAAAAATTTCTTAAAAGCAAAGAGAGAGAAAAAAGAAATATTATGTACAAATGAATAAAAATAAGGATTATAGATGATTTCATGTTGGAAGCAATGCAAACTAGAAGACAATAGAGCAATATCTTTAAAGTACTGGGGGCAGAAAAAGTCCTGTCAACCTAGAACTCTGTACCCAGCAAAAATATCTTTTAAAAATTAAGATGAAATAAAAATGTTGTCAGTCATACACAAATTGAGATAAGTCATCACAGATTTTCACTAGAGAAAGTTCTTCAAGCAGAAGAAAAAGGGCATCAGAAGGAAACTTGAATCTACACAAAAGAATGATGAACACTAGAAATGGAAACCATATAGTTATAAAATCTTTACTTTTAATTTTAAATATTTAAAAAGATAATTAACCAATTAAAGCAAAAATTATAACAATGTGCCAGGTGGCTTGTAATATAGGCATAGGTAAAATACATGCCAATAATAGCATAAAGGACTGAAGGAGAGAAATAGAAGTCTATTGTTGTAAGGTTCTTGAACTATATGAAGTGGTAGACTCTGATCAGTTAAAAAAACTTATACTATACATCCTAAAGCAACCACTAAAATTTCAGAATAAAGAGTTATAGCTAATAAACTAGCAAAGAAGGTATACAGAAATAGAAAATACTTAATCCAAATGAAAGCAACAAAAATAGAAAAAAGGAAAAAAATGGGACAAAAGAGACAAAAAGAAAAATAGTTTTCTTTGTTGTGTTACTGGTTAAAGAGGGACATACCAATCATACATTAATTATAAATACTCTAAGCCAGCATTTAGCAAACTTTTTCCATAAAGGGCCAGATTGTAAATAGGTTAAGCTTTTTAGGTTAGCTTCTTTGTGTTTTTTCAACCCTTTAAAAATGTAAAAACTATCCTTAGCTCACAGGCCATACAGAAACAAGCTACCTGCCAGATTCAGCCTACAGACAGTTGTTTGTGGATCTCTGATCTAAACATCACAACTAAAAAGCAGAGATTGCTAAATTAGATAAAAAGCAAAATCCAAGTATTTTCTGCCTACAAGAAACTCGTATTTTCTGCCTACAAGAAACTCACTTTTAATGTAAAGACTCAAAATGTTGCTGGCACAGTGGCTCACGCCTGTAATCCCAGCATTTTGGGAGGCCAAGGCAGGTGGATCACCTGAGATCGGGAGTTCAAGATCAGCCTGACCAACATGGAGAAACCCCGTCTCTACTAAAAATACAAAATTAGCCGAGCATGGTGGTGCATGCCTGTAATCCCAGCTAGTCAGGAGGCTGAGGCAGGAGAATTGCTTGAACCTGGGAGGTGGAGGTTGCAGTGAGCCAAGATTGTGCCATTGTACTCTAGCCTGGGCAACAAGAGCAAAACTCTGTCTCAAAAGAAAAAAGGAAAAAAAAAACCCTCACAATGTTAAAAGCAAACAGATGGAAAAAATGTATCATATTAATGCTTATCAAAAGAAATCCAGAGTGGCTATATTACTACTAGACAGAATAGATACAGATCAAAAAGAATTACCAGAGATATAGTAGTTTCATAATGATAAAATGTTCCCTTATAAATAGGACACAAAAATCCTGATGGTTTTGTACCTAATAACAGTATTTCAAATTACATAAAACAAGATTGATGAAAATACAAAGAGAAATCCACAAATATAGTCAGAGATTCCCATATCCCTTTCTCAATAATAGAGCAAGTAGACAGTAAATAAGTAATGATACAGAATATCTAAACAACACTATCAACTAACTTGACCTGTTATAAAATACTCTAACCATAATAGCAGAATATACATTGTTTTCAAGAGCACAAGAATATTTACATGATAGACTATATTCTGGGTGATGAAACAAGTTTCAATAAATTCCAAAAGATTCAATTCCTAAAAACTATATTCCCTGACCACACTGAAGTTAAATTAGAAGTCAGTAACAGAAAGCTTCTGGAAAAATCCCTAATTATTTGGAAACTAAATAACACATTTGTGGCCAGGTGTGGTAGTGGCTCATGCCTGTATTCCCAGCTCTTTAGGTGGCTGTGGTAGGAGGATCACTTGAGGCCAGAGGATGGAGGCTGCAAGGAACTCACACTGCTGTATGTATGTTTGCTCACACTACTGTACTACACTCTAGTAACAGAGTCAGACCACATCTCTATTTTTTTTTTTTTAAATAACATTTCTAAAACTACAAAACTTCTAGAAAGAAACACAGGAGGAAATCTTTGTGTCCTTGGGTTAGGCGAAAAATTTCTCAGCATACCCAAATGACAATTTGTAAAATTAAAAAAAAAAAAAAAGATCTGATCAAAATTAAATAAGAACTTCTCTTTAAAAGAAAATATTAACAGACTAAAAAGACTTGGCAAAATATTTGCAAGCCATATTTCTGATAAAGGACATGTATTCTTAATATATAAACTCTGAAGACTCAATAATGAGAAAACAACCCTATAGAAAAATGGGCAAGAACATTTGAAAAGACACTTCATTTAAAAAGATACATGAATGGCAAAAAAGCACATAAAAAGATATTCAGGATCATTGGTCATTAGGGAAATGCAAATTAAAACCACAATGAGACCACTAAATATTAATACCTATTAAATAAAAATATTGACCACATCAAATGTTGGTGAGGATGTTTGACAACTGGAACTTTCAAAAATTGCTGGCAGAAATGTGACATAATACAGGCAACTTTGAAAATGCATTTGGGAGCAAGTGAAACATACTTGTTACATAACTCAGCCATTCCACACCTATTTGTTTATCCAGGAAAAATAAAAATATATGTCTAAGGACTTGCATGCTATTGTTCATAGCAGCTTTAGTTACAATTGCCAAAAAGCCCCAAAACTTTGCAGCAACCCAAAAGTTCACTAACAGGTATATGAGGATAAAGAAATTGTAATGTCTAAACACAATAGAGCATTGATCTGCAATAAAGAAATGAACTATCGAACATGAAACATTATAGATGAACCTCAAAATATATTGTGTGAAAGCAGTCAAACAACTGCTGTATGTTTGTATGTATGATTTCATTTATATAAAATTTTAACAAATGCAAACTAGTCGACAGTGACAGAAGGCAGGTCAGGGGTTTCCTGGGAATGGCGTGGGGTCCATAGGACCCGGGGGCAGGGAAACAGCTCAATGCATAGGACTACTACCTCGTGGTGATGGCTTCAAAGATGTGCACAGATGTAACACTCATCAAACTGTATCCTTTCAACATGAACTGTTTATTTTACAGCAATTATACCCCAACAAAGCTGTTTTAAAAAGTTAAAAGAATACGGGCGTCAAAGCATGTCAAAGAATAACACATATGACATAATCACACTGAGATTAGAAAAGAAAAACCAATCTCAGTCACGCTGGCTACATGGACATTGATTTACTACTCTTCTTCCAGCTGAATGCCTGAGTTCATACCCATTTTTTCGTATGTGCTGTGTGTGGTATGTATAATAAAAATACAAAAAAAAAAATTAAAATCAATTTTCTTCAATGTACCATGTATTACTTTTTATTTTTTTAAGATGGGGCCTGGCTATGTTGCCCAGGCTGGAGTGCAGTGGCTATTTATAGGCATGGTAGTAGCACATTGCAGCCTCACACTCCTGAACTCATGCCATCCTCCCACCACCTCAGCCTCCCGAGTAGACATATATCACTTTTATAATTAGAAGAGTCATGGATTTTGTTTTTAAGTTTTTGAAAAACAGCACCAATTTAAGATTGTCAGACATCAAGCATTATCTAGAAACAACTACATTCTCATATTTGCTAACTAGCTGCTTAGCATTAAAAAAAAAGCCAATTTAAAATTCCTTCTGGAATCAGGAATGCCAATCACTGCATGGTCTCTACACTTATTACTTACAGTACTAATTCTATGGTTATAAAGCAGATTCTAACTTGTATGCTGGATTGATTTATGAGAGGCCATTGTATGCAGTGGGTGAGAGCATGACCCTGGGGCCAGACTTCTGGGGTTTCAATCCTAGCTCCCACATACAAACTGTGTGATCTGGGCCAAGTTACTTAACTTCTTTGCCGCCAGTTTTGTCATCTATAAAATGAAGATAATAACAGCCCCTATAAGTCAATCTTGGAAGAACAACCAAGTTAATAGATGTTAAGCACTTAGTAGAGTCTTGGGCTAAGATCAGTGCTACATAAGTGTCCGCTGTTACTACATCGTTATTTTTAATTCTTTCATCAGTGTCACAGTTTTAATTGTGAATTTTCTCTGAAAGGTCAGGATCTGGTTGATAATGAGTGCCTGTGGAAGATCTCTAATTTTACCAAGGATAAAAATTATAACGGTCAGGTCTTTTTCCCGATAGCATACAAAATAATGAGAACTGTCCCGTCATGCTGATTATCTGGTACTGAGATGCTTTCTGAGTAGGCATGGTTTACTTAGAAGAACATTCTGGAGTTTCAGGACAGGGGTTCTAGACCCAGAGCCAGTTTTTATCTGCAACCATGTGAAAGCCATGGACCATCTGGGGCCCTCAGTGTTCACTTTTGTAAAATGAGGAAACTGAGCCGCCTGAGCTACACCTTTGGGGTCCCTGGCTTTCGTATCTTTTGATTGTAGTCTAAGTCGATGGCAGAGGCGTATCTCTGAAATTCTGCTCTTAACAGCTAACTTGCCTATTTTTAAACATGAGCATGCACCAGATGATCCACTTCAACCTGCAGTAAGAAAAATTCACAGTCAAATGGTTGCCATCATCCATGATGCGTCTCGAGTTGTACAAGCTGAGATCTATACAGCTCTTGGGTGCTAAATGTCTCAATCTATAAAAAGAGATGGGTGGTATTTCATAAGCTTTGGATACGTTAAAATAACAGAGAGTTGTCAATTTTAACACTCCATTATTTTCTTAGCTGTAGGACACTCAGCCCAGCAAC
This sequence comes from Plecturocebus donacophilus, assembly GCA_004027715.1. Lineage (NCBI taxonomy): Eukaryota > Metazoa > Chordata > Mammalia > Primates > Pitheciidae > Plecturocebus > Plecturocebus donacophilus. The sequence continues at coordinate 16,720 of PVKP010029277.1, forward strand.
ACAGAGGCGGTTGAAAGTGCTCCAGTCCCTAGAATCTGTGTCAGATATGAGACGCTGGCCAGAGTGATAACACACCCTGACCTCCAGCCGATTTGACTGCAGAAATGGTTCTGAGCAGGGATGTGGGTGGGGATGTGGGTGGGCCCAGGAGAGGCAGAGTCGGCATAAGAGAAGCACCTGGGGAAAGTTTTCCAAAATACCCACCACCTTCCCACCCACCACCATCCTGCTGTGCCCTGGCTGGAAAAGGGCATGAGGATGTCGACCAGGTGTATTTTGAACGAGCTCCCCAGGAGATTCTAATCAAGGAGCTCCTACTCACTGCTCCCCACACCCCAACCCTTAGCCTAAGCGTCATCTGACAAACAAAAATGACCATGAAAACAAGAATAATAATTAAAAAAAAAACAACACTGCGAGAGAAGGGCAACTCCCAAAGATTTTGGGTCCTCAGACAGTGGCTGGTGTGAAGGTAGAACCTCTTCCTGTCACAACACAGAGAAGTGAGGACAAGATATAATTTTTTACCTCTGTAGCTGAGCCCAGAAGTAAGAGACATTGCTCACCAGAAAAAAGGCCCTAGGGCTGGTTTCCCATGACCAGAAGGGGTGAGAGACTTGACTCTGGGTACCAAGGATGTGGGCACTGGGGTCAAGATGCCTGTGCAAGCCTTGTCCACTGGTGAAAGGAACTGGGAAATTCGACCGACAAGGAAGCCTGGCTCAGCTAGGGGGCTAAGGGGTTAGGGGAGAAGGGCAGGAAACTCTGCCATGAGAAATGGAGCCCCTAATCCTCCACCTCAAGCATGGCTGGCATCTAATTCACACAACGTGGTATACAAATCCCAAAATTCTCGTGGTCTGCGGACACTCAGCAGAGACAAATGTAAAATGGCTTTATAGCAATACTTTATAGCCCAAGGCACACTGAACTCTCTTGGAAGAAAAAATGTGCTCCCTCTAAATATAAGCTCACAACAAAAAATTGCAAAGCAAATGAGAAAAAAGCCCACTATGAGAGAGCAGTCAGCAGATAAAAAAACAAGATGAATTCCCCATGAATGCTGGAAAAATAGAACAATGTGCACAAGATTATACCACAGCTGTGTTTAAAGTGACTAAAAACCCATTAAAATACCATTTTTTAAAATTAAACAGGCTGACTCAAAAGTTTATGAAAGGAAAGAAAAATTAAGAAGAGTAGGAACATTCTGAAAAAGGAATAAAAGGGAACTAATACTATATCAATGGAATAGTACAGAAAATCCAAAAATAGATATACGTCTCCAAAATATTTACTGGTATGTGGTAATTGTAGAATTTAAAGAAAAGACAAATTATTTGATAAATGTTATAACAATAGGGTAGTCATCCTGGAAGAAAGAAGTTTAATCCATACATTCTATGCCAAGTTAAATCAAACATGAAAGTACTTGAGTAAGTCACAAAACACTTTTAGTGAGGAAAGTCATTTAACATGTAACAGTAGGCCCAAGAGCCTTAAAGCAAAATATCAAACTATTTAAATATGCAAAGGAAACTTTTTTTACACTAAAATATGTCATAAGCAAAGTTTAAAACATTTAAAATTGAGACAGAAATTATAGTTTTTTTCCTACAAGCAAATCATTAATTACTCCATTATATAAAGAGTTCCTATAAATTAATACAAAAAACTAAGAACCCAACAGAAAACAATGGACAAAGATATGAGTGGGCAGTTCACAGAAAAGGACAAATGACCTTAGTCATATGAAAATAAACTCAATCTCACTCATAGAAAGTGACACAAATTAAAACTACACAGAGATAATCATTTTTCACCTGTCAGATTACCAAAATTTCCAAGTTTGGTAACACCAGGTTGTAGGCTGACTGGTGAAACAGGTCATCATCTACATTACAAGAGAAGGTATGGCCAGGTATCAATGGGTATAAGCTCTACGGAAGACAATGAGGTGATGATATTCATTAAAATTACAAATGTTGATATTCTTTAACTCAGCAATTCTAATAATTTAACCTAGATATATGCTTTTATATATGCAAATGATATATATATAAATGGTGTCCTCTATAGTATTATTTGTAACAACAAAGGATTTAAAACAACCTAAGTGTCTATCAATATTGAACTGGTTGAATAAATAAGGGAGCACCCATATAATAGACTACAAGGCTCAAAAAAAAAAAATAAGGAAGAACTTTAGGCATTAGTAGTATGATTACCTCTGAGGGAGTGGGACTGTGTACTATACTGTACCTTCGGAATATTACCTAGCCTTTTTAATTAAATAAAAACTAAAAATAAAGAAAACCCAAGCCACAATAAAACTGTTAAATGACACTATAGAAAAGTTAACTGGTATATTGTTTATTTATTTATCTGGAGTCTGTTCCGTCTTGCAGGCTGGAGTGCAATGACATGATCATGGCTCACTGCAGCCTTGACCTCCTGGGCTCAAGTGATCTTCCTGCCTCAGCCTCAAGTGTAGCTGGGACCCTAGCTATGTCACACCATGCTTGGCTAACCTTTTGCTCTTTTGTAAACAGGGTCTTACTTTGTTGTTGATATGGTTTGGCTGTGTCCCCATTCAAATCTCATGCTGAATTGGGATCCCAAGTGTTGGAGGTGGGGCCTGGAGGGAGGTGATTGGATCCTGGGGGCGGTTTCTAATAGTTTAACACCACCCCCCAGTATTGTTTCATGATAGAGTTCTCACAAGAATTGGTTGTTTGAAAGCGTGGAGCATCAGCCCTCTCTCTCTCTCTCTCTCTCACCATGTGAAGACCATGCTTGTTTCCCCTTTCTTTGTCTTCTGCCACAATTGTAAGTTTCCTGAAGCCTCCTGAGAAGCAGAAGTCTGTACAGCCTGCAGAACTTAATCAGTTACCCAATCACAGGTATGTCTTTATAGCTGCTTGGGAATGAACTAACACAGTTGCCCAGGCTGGTCTTCAGCTTCTGGACTCAAGTGAGCCTTCTGCCTCAGCCTCCTAAAGTTTTGGGACTGTAAGTATGAGCCACTGTGCCCAGCAATAGTATATTTGGAAAAGTATGAGCTATAATTTCTAGAAATAAAAAATATAGTCATTGAAATGAAAAACTCAAACGAAAAGACCCCCAAAACCAAAGACAATCAAAACATAATAAAAATAATAAAAAGCACAAAAAAAGAAATAAAAAAAAACTCACTGAATAGGTTAAACAGTAGATTGAACATAGCTGAACAGAGAATTAGGCCAATATAAGATGTATCTGAAGAAATTACACAGAATGCAGCAAAGAAAGATAGAGAGGAAAACATGAGCAAGAAAGGTCAAGGGACCTGAAATAAATAATGAGAAATCTCATTACTTGAAATGAGAGATCCAGAAGGAGAGACTAGAGAGAATATACTTGAAGCAACAGTGGAAGAGGTAACAGCTGCGAATTCTCTAAGACTGATGACAAAAGACATGAGTTGTCAGATTCAGAGAGCATAAAGGGTGTAGCATGATGGGAAAATACCCTCTACCTAGACACATCATAGGGAAACTTCACAACACTATTCAGAACACTAGAATTTGAAATAAAAGCAGTCTTACTGGTAACTAAGGAAAAGCAACAGATCACCCTTAAAGGTCCAACAATTCAGACCGAGTAGGGTCTTTTCTTCAGCGTCATCATAGCCTGAAGGCAACGAAAAAACACTAACGTAACACGAGCAATCAAGAATTCCATGTAGCGCTCAACTGTGGTCTGGAATTGAGGCAAAATGAAATTTACCTTTCATAGTCTTTTATAAAAGATATCTAAAAGTGCATTCTTCAATAGAAAGAAAATTGCTGTGTGTCGTTCCACTGAATGGCAAGTCAACAGTTGTTTACCTCTTTTCCTTTGGTTGGCTTTTGGGATGTTTTGTGTATTGATGTAACTACTGAAGTAGGTATTATTTAGTTATTTTACCTGTAAAGCTGTACGAACCTTCTGGTTAAGTCTCAGTACACTTACATACTCATTTCATTCATTCCATACACTTACACACTTTGCATACACCTAAGAGTGACACCTGCTGGGTTACAGAGTAGGCATATATTTAATGTTGAATGTTGATTATAGAGTAGGCATGTGTTTAATGTGGAAATTGTCAAAAAGCTTTTCCATTCATACTGGATACTTTTCAGAAACTGGAAATCCCTAAATTTTGAATTAAGAAGGCAATTCCACAAATCTATCTTATGCATAATGCTCCCTGGTGCAAAATGAGAAATATTTCCTTTAAAGTAAGAAAAAAGACAAAAATGTTCATTATAACCATTTGTATTCAATATTGTCTCAGAGGACATCACAAAAATATAAATAAAAGGATATAAAGATTAGAAAAGATTTAAAATATATTATTTTCAGATTATACAGCTGTTTTAATAGAAACTCCAAGTGACTCTAGAAACAGTTTCTAAAAAGGAGAACTTAGCAATGTGGCTGGATAGAAGATTAGTATATAAAAATTGCACACTCATATTCCACACAAACCACCAGAAAATGCAATGCAAAGTAATCTCATTTTTTATGGTAAGAACTAAGAGGTACATAGGAATAAGTATTTGTGTAAAATCTCTTTGGACAAAATTACAAAAGACTGCAGTAGGACATAAAAGAAGACCTAAACAAATGAAAAGATCTGGCACATTCATGGGGGAAAACTTGATGTGGTAAAGATTTGGCTTCTTCTCAAGTTAATTCTGTAAGTTCAATGCAGTTCTAACAGAAATCCCAATAGGGTTTTTCAGGGATCTCAACAAGCTGAATAAAAGGGCAAAAGTAGTCAAGAGAACTGCAAAGAAGAATAAGAAGGATCAAGTCCCTGCCAGATACTGTTCCATAACTAAAAAAATTAAGACTATATGGCTTAGCCCAAGGGTAGACAACTTGACCAGTGGAATGGAACAGAATGCTCAGAAATAGGCTCAGGTATAAATGGGGACTTGGTACATGACAAAGATGCTATTAAAATTTATTAGATATCTCACAAAAAAAATTAACTCAAGTCTGATTAAGCCTCTAGACTTAAGTTCAAAGAAATATGAGGTAAAATCAATGCATTATCTGATCTCATTAGGAAACAAAACTAAATATGATACATTCTACAAAAGAACTGGCCTTCTGAAACAAAATAAAACAGCAAAACAGCTAATGAAAACATTTTGGGGACACCTGGGGAAATCTGCATGTGGCCTACATAGTCATGCTATTTAGCAAATATTATTAATTTTTTTAGGTGTGATTATGGTATTGTGTTTATATAGGAGAATGTCCTTATTTATAAGATGCATAATAAAATTTTTAGGAGTGAAAGTAATGATATCTGCAATTTATTTGCAAATGGTTCAGCAAAAACTACATACTCATCTATAGACATACTGGTAAATCGCAAAATGTTAAAAATTACCGTAACTAGATGGTTGGTATGCAGAATGTCATTGTATTATTTTTAGTCTCTTCTGCAGATATATTTTCATAATAAAATACTGGAAAAATAAGAGGAGACAACATTATATATCCAATAAGGATGCTGAGAAAATGGAATGTCCTTATAAAAATTAATTTCCTAATTCACTTTTTGGAAGAAAATAAGAAAAAAGTATACAGTATCTTTAGAAGAAAAATTATCACTATTTTCCTGGATTAAGGAAGTATTTCTTAAATAAGGCACAGGGCCTAATTCATGAGAGAAATACTGGTAAACTTGATTTCACTAAATTAAAGATATATATGTAAATAAAAGGTGCTCAAAGTAAAAAGAAAAGTCAGGGAGATTAGATGGTATAACCCAGAAAAATTAATATCTCAGAAATATAAGGAACTCATGTCTATCAATTAAAAAGATGGGTAGAAAAATGTGCATATGATATTAATAGAAAAATTCACCCTCAGAGAAGAAGCTCGAACATCCCAAAAACATATCCAAAGTTGTGTAAACTTGAAAGTAATCAACTAAAATGTGACACTACTTCATGTACATGGATTAGCAAAACACAAAGACAAAACAAAGACAGTGGTGCTTTTAGGGAATGGAAATTCTCATATAATGCGGATGTTCCAGCTACTATAAAGACAAATTTAACCTCAGCCAATAACACTGAAGAGTTGCATATTAAATCATTTAGAAATTCCATGTCTAGAAGATCTCATTCACCTACACAAAGATGTTCACTGCAGTACTGTTTATAATTGCCAATACAGAAATAACCCAAATGTTAAGGTAAAAATGGGTAATCTACATACATTCATAAAGTGAGATATTATGCAGTCAAAACAAATGACCAAGTACTCATATCAATATGGAAAATCTATGACATGTAATGTTGAACAATAAAGTCGAGTTGACAAAGGATACACACTACCGCAGCATTCCTGTAAATTTAAAAATAAAATTAACCAAACAAACAAATTAACCAACCTAGGTTTTGTGGTAAGTATATGGTAGGATGCTTCCAAGGTAACTGCTAATGACGGCCCCCTGCTTCCTGGCATTTACCTGCGTCGTCCCCTCCCACATCATACTGGGGTCATTCTGTGCGACCAGCAGAGTGGGGTAGGAGTGAGAACGTGCCGCTTCCAAGATGAGGTGATGCAAACTGGGGCTTCTGTCCTGGGTGCTCTGACGTGTGCTCTTGGATCACTCGCTCAGCACTGACCAGAGGACATCAGGCAGTCCTGGGGTGAGGTCCAAATGGTGAGGGAAGCGGGGCTCCTGCCACCACGAGAGTGAGCTTGGAAACAGTTCCTACAAAGGACTTCAGATGGCTGCAGCCCCATGAGCAATGCTGGGCCAGAGACACCAGGGTAAGCCCCTCGTCGATTCCTGGCCCTCAGAAACTACATGAGATGGCCAGGCACAGTGGCTCACACCTGTAATCCCAGCATTTTGGGATGCCAAGGTGGGAAGTTCACTTGAGTCCAGGAGTTCAAGACCAGCCTGGGCAACTTGGTGAAAACTCATCTCTACAGAAAACATCAAAAATGTTCTGGGCATGGTGGCACATGTTTGTAGTCCCAGGTACTTGGGGGGCTGAGGTGGGAGGATCGCTTGAGCTCAGGAGGTAAAGGCTGCAATGAGCCAAGATCATGCCGCTGCACTCCAGCCTGGGTAACAGAGCGAGACTGTCTCTTAACAAAACAAAACAAAACAAAACAAAAGGCGGGCTGGGTGTGGTGGCATATGCCTGTAATCCTAGCACTTTGGGAGGCCACAGGGGGTTGATCACTTGAGCCAGGGAGTTGGGGACCAGCCTGGGCAACATGGCAAAACTCCCTCTACACAAAATACAAAAAAATTATCTGGGGCAGTCTTGCACACCTGTAGTCCTAGCTACTCAGGAGGTTGAGGTTGGAGGATCATCTAAACCAGGGAAGTTGAGGCTGAAGTGACCCTTGATCATGCCACTGCACTCTACTCTAGCCTGAGTGACAGACCCTGTCTCAATCAATCAATCAATCAATCGAAAGAAAGGAAGAAAGAAAGAAAAAGAAACAAACAAATTGCAGAAGGTGATAGAGAGTTGTGACTTTGGGGGCAAGTTGTTACATAATAATAGATAATTAATAGAAGGTGCTCATGCCCGTCTAGTAAAATTATAAATGTACAGTAATTTAGATAAGAATATACACTAATTTCAGGATAATGAGTAATGCTGGGGAACGGGGTAGGTGGGGTGGGACTTTAGCTATACTTGTTTTCTCATTTCTATGACAATTTTTTAAAGAAAATATGACAAAATGTTAAATCTGGATATTCCATAAATGTGCACACAGTATATGATTTTCTGTAACTTAAAGGTTTTTTTTGTTAAACATTTTATAATGAAAAAATAAACACTTTATATATTTTTAAAGAGGCAGCATAGCTATTCCATTTATTAGGGTTCTATCAAGCACTGTCTGGGCCTTTAATTGCAGCCCTGAGGAAAGTAATTACTTTAATGACTAAACAATCCACATGGAAGAGGAGACACAGATAAGCATATTTTCCCCCGGCTGGTAAAATCAAACGTTTAAGTACCAAAAGCTTAAATACATTTTTTAAAAAGGAAAAACAACAACAAAAAAAACGTATAGAAGAGCACCTAGCAAATAATTCACAGTAAAATTCAGGGACAAAAAGCTGCCCTGCCTAAGGATGCCTAATATTACACCATTTCCAACAGTAATTCATTTAAAAACAAATGGTTATCAGACTCTGCCGTATTAAGTGGACACTAACAGCTGTTTCCATAGTATCCTCAACTTTAATGATATTTAATGAGGGAACAGAAACTGTGGGCAAAATTGCTTAAGTTTTTAGATTCCCTTGGTTAAAAAGAAGTAAAATAGTCACAGTTAGGAAAATTCAGTGATATTTCAGTCCCACTTACTGCTAGAAAGTTCTCACTCAGTGATAACTGAATAGGCTGAAAGAGTTGCACACGCAAAAGGTAAACATTTACTCATGGCAAAGATGGAAAACATGACAACGCAAGGGTTCCATGTCTGCTCACAAGAGCAAAGTGAAAATACTTCCACACAGATATTTACGCAGACACATCACGATGTACCATACACATACACTGGGTTGAATGATTTTATTTACATAGAATGTGGATTGGCCTAACAGTCCAGATGCAATCTTTCCTTTTAATATTTCTGTTCTCTAAATTGTTACTTTACTTTTCTGATATGCCACTCTGCTAAAGGCAGCTAATGAAGCACCCCTCATCTGCTTTACTTACCAGGAGTCTTGTTTTAAGGCCATGTTTTAGGTATTAAAAAATAGTAGCTGAAATCTCTCCCTCCTGGAATGATTCAGCTGTGATCACCTGGCATTCTGCCTGGACACCTCATCCTGGCAGCTTTTCACCTGGGTTCAGATCGGAGTGAAGGTCTGAGCTGAGGCTCGCAGGATGGTGGGCCCAGTACTCTCACCTGTCCTCCAACAGTATCTCATATGCATCAAATTCCTACAAAGCCCCTTTCCTTCAACCACATGGTGACCTTATATTTCACTATCAGTCCCCAAATTTCCTTCATTTCACCTCCTTATCATCCATTCTTTTTTGACCTCACACTTAATTTTTCTCTCCTTTCACATATCACCAGCACAACTTTGGAATTTCATTCTGTTCCTGACTTCACATCTAATGCACCAATTTTTTTTCAGTCCCTTGACACCTTATTTTGAAAGGCTGCAGTTCTCCTGGCCATTTCTCCAGTTCAGGCTCTTCTTCCACTTGTCTCCAGCAATTCAATCTCATGCCCACTTCTGTGATTTGCCTCTGCCTTGCAGGCTGGACTCTCAGTAAGAAATACCTCACCCTCCCATGAAACCATGTGCCGTCTAAGCACTCCACTTTAAGCAAACTGTGAAATCTGAAGACATTTCCAAGCTAATGGGGTTTAACCATCCTCTTGACTTTCCTGTGCTCTCCTGGTTTCTCTGAAGACCTGCCAACCCTCCAGCTAGACTGCAGAGTCATGCTGCGGGCCGCCCTCACGAAACTCCATAAGAAACAGGGGACTCCTTGGTCTCATTATGTTAGGATTTCAAGAAATCGCAATGATAGGCGTTCATTTCCTATTTCAAAATGAGGACAGCTTTAAGGAAAAATAAATGTACACAGCTTAAATGTGAAACTTCTTCCTTACTCATTGCTTTAACTGTCAAAAAATTGTAATGCAACTCCAAGGCTCCACGGCATATTTTTACTCCTAGTGACTAGCAGGACTAACACTCAGAAAGCTTTTCCCAAGTGCCAAGCACTGAACTAGAGATTTTACATGGATGATGTCATTTAATTCTCTCAGCCACCCCATGACCCATTTTACTGAGAACATTTTGATCACTGGTGATAGGAAGCAGTGAAACAATTCAATGGTAATTGATGCACCATCAAGAATGGCTTCCAAGTCAGGACATTTACATAAAGGACTCTTGTTGGGGATCCCCATTCGATGCTAGAATTGCTCACCTGCACAGGGGCTCGCTGCGAAGCCCACCCTCTTCCGGGCTCTGTCAAAGACGACGTAGAAGCCCTCCATCACCGTGGCTCCAATCACCAGCGCGTTTGTGGAAGGGGAGATGCCGAATCGGTAACATTCATAATTCAGGCCAGCCCCCATCATGGGCTGAATGTAAAGCTGTTTGTCGGAGAGAAGAGAGCAAACAAGAAAAAGCCCAAATCAGGCAACATCACAAAACTGCTGAGGCCACACATGCTCGGGACCCTCCCAGGTGCTGGAGGAGTTGCAGGAAAAGAAAGATGATCTCATCCCTGCCCTCCAGGAGGAGAGAAGATCTAAGCATGGTGATCAATATTATTATCAGGACCGAGCAGATGATCCATATCCACCACCTGGAGTTACTGGCAGGTGCACACTCCCAGAAGATGCCCATCCAGCTGTCTGCAGACAAGAAGAGTCAAACTCTATAAAATATTTTGAAGGGATTTATTCTGAGCCAAATATGAGTGACCATGGCACGTGAGACAGCCCTCAGGAGGTCCTGAGAACATGTGCCTGAGGTGGTTAGGGCACAGCCTGGTTTTATGCAATTTTGGGAAACAGGAGACATCAGTCAAATACTTTTAAGATGTACATTGGTTTGGTTCAGAAAGGCAGGACAAGTCAAAGTGGGGCTTCCAGGCTAGAGGTAAATTTAAAAATGTTCTGGTTTATAATTAGTTAAGTTTATCTAACCTGGGATTAATAGAAAGAAAATGTTTGGATTAAGAGAAAGGATTGTAGATATCAAAGTTTTATTGTGCAGAGGAAGCTTTCAGCTAGCAGGCTATGAAGAGAAGAGGTTGTGAAATGTTCTTATGGGGCTTAAAAGGGTGCCTGACTCTTAGTTGATGATCTTCTGGATCTGAAAAGAATAAAAAATAGGAAAAAGGGGATTCTCTACAGAAAGTAGATTTTTTTCTCACAAGAGACAACTCTGTAGGGCAATTTCAAGATATGAAAAGGAAGTACATTTGGGGTTAAAATATTTTAATTTCTTTCCTTATTTGTTATGTGATATTATGCCAGAGCCAGGCTGGAAAGCAGGGCATGTTATACAGGGTTAAATAAAACCCCTCTGGTGAGATTTTATGGTTTGTAGGGCAGACTCCCCAGGCCCCTTAGGTAGGAACTTGGGCAAGAGAATAAAAAAAAGTCAGAGTTTAGTCCTCACAACTATCTGGCCATCTGCCCAGCAGTTACCCGCTGAGGACTTCACAGGGCTCCAAAGCTGCCCTCTGTGCCAGGACTACAATGATGAATGTCACACAGTCCCTGTTCCCTCCAGGCTCCCAATCTAGGGGGAACCAGGCAATGACCACAGGGTGGGAAGTGCCCACACAGACCCCCTGTATGGGTACTGGTGCCCACTTGTCACTCCCTCTGCATGGAAGCTTTCTTCACTTGGGCTCTAAAAGGGCCATACTCTTCTTCTTTCTAACTCCGTGGCCACTCCTTCTCAGGCACCTGTATTGGGTTTCCTTCACCTTCCTCCCCTGCAAGCATCAGAGCACTCTTGAGCTCTGGCCTCCTCTCAATCTTCCCTCCTTGGGTGGCCCATCTGGCCCCACCCCATGGCCCTAGATCACCCCGTGGTCTCGCCCGAGACTCCCACCTCCTCCTGTCCAGCCCAGACCTGTGCCGCCATTGCCACACAATTATGTCCACCTGCCTGTCCACCTCTCAGTCAGCCTCTCCGGTGTGACCTATAAAAACCTGAATGCTGGCTATTGCCCCCAAATCAGCCTTCTCCCACAGTTCTCTGTCTCCGTAAATTCAGGGTTCACCCAGTTACTGAGACCCTGAAGCTCTGGGCCAGTCCTTTTCTCTCTTACCCTGCATGGAGATGGTAACCAGACCCCTGCGAGCCTTCCTGTGAAACTGAAGCAGAATTGAATCCCTCCCTTGCGCCACCCAGGCCAAGTCCTCACTGTCCTTGTCCCTTGGGATCCACTACAATGGCTCCTAGCTGGCCTTGAGCCCATCATATGCTGCCCCCCTTGGGCAGAAAGAGTTTTTAAGGTAGGCAGTCTGACGGAGGCAGGACAATTTCCTCAGTGAAAAGAGGAAGATGTGATCAGCCTCAGAGAGAAGACAGCATCAGTGGGTCAGAAGTTCTGCTGTGCGAGAGGGCCAGTTCCCGCAGGTGCGGTGCAGTGTTAAACGAACTCGAGTGGGCCCTTGAGATTCCTGGAGCCAACAGTATGCAGGGAAATGGGTCAAATTTTAACACAATCAGTGAGCAAATCACTATCCTATCAGCAGTAACAATTTCTTGGCATTTGAATAGCAAATAATTCAAATGCAGGCAATTAGAGAGTAGAGCAGCTGAGGATGACAAAATACCACCTATTTGGAGAAAAGCAAGAGTGCAACATGAGTAAGAAAACGAACCTTCCTGTGAGTAATGATTAGCCTTAAAGAGCAGAGGCAGGAAGAACGACTTGGAGGGAAA
>PVKP010029278.1:0-29190 GCA_004027715.1 Plecturocebus donacophilus
GGGACCACGCCCTCCCCTACCCAGCACTTCCCGCCCCTATCAATACCTACCCACTGCAGCGTCCTTGTATCCCTAACCTCACTTTGAGGGGGCTACTATGGGGCGTTGAAAACTTTCGGCTGAAGTGGGCATTTCGTCTTTTGACCATGTTTGAGACCTTTTTCAAAGACTCAGGAAAGTATCCTTTTCTTCTAAAGCATTGTCCTCTATCCCTGGTTCAGGCCAGATAAACAGAATTTCCAAATAAACAAGTAAAAAGTACATTGGAATGACTTCATGCCGGGGTTCCTGATTGTTCTCGCAGATGACATATGAGGACTGTCTAACCACACATTATTTTTTGAATCATTTTCTCTAACCTAAGTATCTCTGGTAACCAAATTTTAGTAACTTCCCCAAGGCGATCTGAGGTTTGGAAACCAAGGGGGCCGTTCCAAGTCTTTTGTGGACTGAGGCATGCAACCACAGAGCTAAGGTCAGACCCCATAAGGATGCGGGGAGAGGTGGAGAGAGAGGAGGAGTGGAGAGAGCTCCCTGTCTTTTCATTGTACTGGAATTTAACTGGAATGACTGAAGGCAATTTCTTTTTAAAATCCTCCCCCCCCCACCGTCACCTCATTAACACCTCCAATGAAAGGCAGCTGTGAGACTGTTAACTCTTTGCTTGCACATTCTTGAAAGTGCTATTGGCTGGGATCTCTGGTCCTTGTGAGAAGATACCCTGCTGTCACCAATCTGGGTATCTGTAGCTCGAAATCAGGGTTTTTCCAAGATTCATATTTATACCCCAATAGTGTGCAGTTCTATAGAGTGAGACATGCATTTCTGCCAGGTTTTGCATATTTTGAGCTACTACTCCATAAGCTGCAGTATGTTGGGTTTTTTGGAACTTGGCTGCCTCAAATTCTTTTTGGAAATAAAATGAGAGCGTATGTGAACATTCATTAATGTATTCAGTCATTCATTTACCCACTCACACATTTAATAAATCGCATTGGATGTGTGCCTGCTATATGCCAGGCAACATGTCAACCTAAGGGGTATAAAGGAGAGCAAGACGTTGTTCCTTCCCTCAAGGAGTTTACTATTTAAAGTGGGTTTAAATAATTATTCCAATATGATGTGATAAAATGATGATCAAAGTTACTGTGGGAGCAAAACAGGAGAGACAGTAAAGCAGACTAGACTAAGGGAGGTCAGGGAAGACAGAAAAGCAATATTTGAGCTATTTTGAAGAGTAAGTAGGAGTTAGCTATATGGAGAACAGCTGAGATGGGAAAGCCGTAGGTGCCAAGACAGAAGGGGATGATTTTGGCATTTGCTGTTGAGGATCAGCTTTGTGTGAAGTGTGGTGAATACTGGTGAGGTGGATGCTGTAGTGTATGACCCACTCCACCACTTGAAGATTGTAACACACAATCTTCCAGCTGCTGGGAGTGATGATGATTGTGAAATTTCAGCTTACCTCCTTTTGGAAATTGCCCTCAACCAAAGGGAGCTGCCTTGTCTAAGTTTACATTTTTTCCCCTGGGACAGTATCCATCCAAAATATAAAAGTACAAAGACCTCTTCCCCTTATTTTAAGACAGAAAATTCTGAGTATTCATCTCATTTCAAGAGATGCCAGTAGGGTCTTCTGAAGTCTCTGCTGCAACTGGACCATAGTTCAACTTCTCCTTTTGCGATTCTTGGTTCCCACACCTTTGACTGCTGATGTGCCCTGGCAGATGGTGCAAGAACGGATCATATGGCTTAGAGAGGCAGACATGCTCAGATGGAAACACTCTGTAAGGTTGTGAAAACTGCTGGCTACATATCTTCATCAGGATGAACTGGTGGATACATCTTTTATTTAAGTGACCAGGAATATGTTGGTGGGACAGGCTCCAGCATCGCAGAGAAACTCAGTGGTGACTGTTAGAAAACCAAGTAGACTGGTAACAATGAGAGTCATAGAATTCCAAGAAATAGGGGCCAGGTGGTGACCCTTGACTATCAGAGGCAAGTATATTTTTTATAATGAGGGGCAAGGTTGAAGTGTTAGCTTGGTTGGAAGATACGGAGATGGTTAATGGAATACAGTGGCCCTGGGGGCAGAATAAATGGGGTGAGGGGCAAAAAGAACTTACTCAGTTTACGCAATCAAAAGAACTCTAGGATGCATGGTCAAAGGCTGAACACAGCAGCCAACCCCCTTGCCCAGTCTCTAGACCTCAGATAGTTTCTGAACCTGAAATCTTGAAAGAGATGCCACATCTCCCACAGAAGCTGAAAGCAGAGGAAAGGATCAATTTTGGTTAATGTATGAATCAGCTCAACATGTGGGTACAAGTCAAAAATGGATCGCAGCTGCATTACAGCCCCATTCAGGGATAACCTTTATAGGGGCAGTAGTAAGAGGAGACCCTATCAATGAGTGGAGCTTCTAATAGTACACCTCATCAAGCACTTTGTATAAAAATAAAAGTGGTCCAATACAAAAATAGAGAAAAACGCACGGGTAGTGGTGAATGGCTTCATCGGTTGATGAGGGACCAAGAAGAGGAAATATTAGAAGATATGGTACAAAATGATCTGGAGAAGAGGCATATATAAACATTAATGGGAATGAGTAAAAATAAGTAAATATCCTTATTTCACATGTGAAAGTCTCCATGAAGCATCTGTCAAGGAAGAAGCAATAAATAACTAAATAGGCAGAAGGATTTCAGCAGTTGACATTAACCAGCTGTCTCATCAGCCACCCAGTGCTGACATAATGGAGACATGAATGGACTACTTATGATGGCAAGGAAGAGGCTTTTCGTGGATCCAATATCATGGAGTCTGACTCACCAAGGCTGACCTAGCTACTTCTGTTAGCTAATCTCTAATGTGTCAGCAACATCAATCAATGCTCAATTGTGGACATAGTACCTTCCCTTATGTTATGAGTGGCAGCAAGCTGATTACATTAGAACCCTTCCACCCTGGGAGAAGCAACCATTCATTTTGATTGGAATCATCACATATTTTTGTATATTTATGTATGAGTTTGACTTAGGCAAGGTCTTTGTCATCATTAGAGTATGTGGTAAACCAACGAAGAATCCCATATAATATCAAGGAACAGTTTTTGGCAAAGGAAGTGTTGTAGTGGGCATATGGCCATGGAATCCATTGATCCTGCCACCACACTCAGAAGTTACCAACCTGATCAACTTATGGGTTGGCTTAGTCCAACTGGGCACCAATTTGGAGATGATACCTAGTGACAATGTGGCCCTATCCTCCATGAGGTGGCATCTATTTTATATCTATGATGATTTAATACTTTGTTCACAATAGAAAGAATACATTGGTCTGGGAACAGAAGAGTAGAAGCAGAATCGAATTCTCTTATTGGTACTCTTAGTGACCCACTTGAGAAGTCTGCACTGGCTCTCTGCACAACTCTGGGATCAGCATGTTTACAATTCCTGGTTTTCAAGAACCAGCACTTTCACTGGAGGATATAGCAAAAGTTCCATTATTAGGCAAGAGTTGCCATTTGGTCACTTATGCTTGCTTATGTCAATACACCAGTAGGCAAAAAAGGAATCACCATTTTGCCATGGATAATTGACCCTGATCATCAGGTGGAGATAGGACTGCTGTTACTTTAGGGGTGAAGAGAACTGCATGTTTTTGCACCCACATAATCCATGGAATATTTCTTGGTATTCACCTGCGAAGGGACAAGTACTGGAGCAAAAGCCTGACAGTCTGGAGACCAGGGCTCAGGCCTTTCAGGATTGAGGTTCTGAGTCATCCCATTATGTAAGTGATATAGATCAATGGAGGTGTTTGCGGAGAGGGAGAGGAATTTAGAAAAGGTGATAGAGGAGGGAATGATGTGAATCAGTTTCAGCACTGACACCAGCAGCAGTATAGTGTGGGGGCTGAAGTTTCCCTGAGGAAAGAGACCAACCAGAATCCACAGTTTGCTATTTCCAGAATGTATTATATGAACCAAGTGGATCTGAGGAGTAAAAGGTAAACTGAAGTGGATGTGGTGCTGTGATGTGTCACCCAGATTCCTTTTGGGCTGAAGAACTCATTCCCAACTACGGGATATGTTGGTGGCTCTAGGCTCTCAACTGAGTCCCTAGTTAGGTATTTCTCTTAGCCAAAGACAGTGTCCTCACTCATATTTCCTTTCCTTCCCAAGGCCATCTGTATATAATGACTGGTCACTGCAGAGATATGACTGTCTAGCCTTCTAGCCTCAACAAATCTGAAGGGACATTTCAAATCCAAAACTTTTTCTAGGATAATCTGTGGCCTTTGTTAACACTTCATATGGTTTAAATTCTCTCTCTGCCAAAAATCCTGCTGTCCTTATCCATGATACTAGGGAAGGTACTGTCAACTAAACCACCTGCATGCACATGTATCAAAGTCTCAGAGACTGATTCCTAGGGAACCCCACCTATGACATAAGGGTATGTGTGAGTTGGGGCAAAGCCTACTCAATTGTATCATAGAGACATACGTGTCAAACAGCTTTTGTAAGAGAGAATGCCATTTCTCTCTAATGCAAAAGTCTAGATGGTTTAGGCTCACAAGCAACTCTGCTCTATCAGGTTATTTACGAACATAGGCTTCGTTTTCCTCATTGATCTGCTTCTTCCTTGAGTATTACCTCATTTGATTGATTGAAGATTTCACATTATGTTCCCACCCATGGGAAACGGAAAAGAGCATGGAGGAGAAAATGTCTATTACTCTAAAGCTCACTCTTTTGGCTCACATTGGGATAACTTGGTCCTAAATCTAGAGGATATTAGAAAACAAGGTCTCTAACTTATACACCTAGCCTCAACTCTGTTATTATAGAAGAAGGAGAACAGATTTTGTTGGGCAACACTTCCAGCCAAGCAGAGGAGGCTACAGTGGAAACCAGGAATCAATTCATGTATGACACAGTGCTAAGCTAGGATGTTGAAACATTCTTCTGAAAATCACAGGGAGCCATTGAGTAGGGCAGGCATTAAACAGTGAATCATTTATAAGAGAGAATATTATTGTGAGACCAGCCAGGCAACTATATGACTCTTTGCATGGAAATGCTGTTTTGTCACAGTATCTTCCATAACAGATATGATCTCTAGTCTGAAAATGGGCAATGTTTTTGATCCCTGCTTTCTCTTCACAAAGAGACAAGACCTGAGGAAAAAAATGAATGCTGTTCCTTCCAAAAAGCTATGGATGAGTTGTTCTCAACCTTTCCTTGAAAGAATTATCAGAGTAGTCTCCACCTTCTCACTCCCCCAAACACAGGGACGGGTCTCAGGGTGAGACTTGGTATGTTACAAAAAGTAGAATGTCATCTAGTAATATTGACTACAATAGTAATTGCATTTTTTGCATTGTTGGAATTTGCCATTTGATATTGGAATACATTTTTAAATGTGGTCATCTTACGTATCATTTTCATGGTCATTTTTCACTTTATTTTTTTCTTGCTAATGACTTATTGCTTGCTGTTTATTTTGTGTTTATTTTAGACTATGGAAATGATGTTAGACACAAAACAAATCTGAGCAATTTTCTAATTCGAGTTCAAAGTGGGTAGTAAAGCAGTGAAGACAACTCATAATATAACAGTGCATTTAGCAAGGAGCTGCTTACAAATATACAGTGCAGTGGTGGTTCAAGAAGTTTTGCAAAGGAAGTCAGGCACGGTGGCTCATTCTTGTAATCCCAGCACTGTGGGAGGCCAAGGCAGGCAGATCTCTTGGGGCCAGGAGTTTGAGACCAGCCTGGCCAACATGGCAAAAACCCATCATTAATAAAAATGCAAAAATTAGCTGGGCATGATGGTACGTACCTGTAATCCCAGCTTCTCAGGAAGCTGAGGCAAAGAATCATTTGAGCCCAGGAGGCAGAGTTTGCAGTGATCCAAGATCAGGTCACTGTACTCAGGCCTGGGTGACAGAGCAAGACTCTGTCTCAAAAAAATTTTGCAAAGGATTCGGGAGCCTTGAAGATGAGGAATGTGGTGGCTGGTCATCCAAAGTTGACGACGACCATTTGAGAGCAATCATCGAAGCTGATCCTCTCACAACTACAGGAGAAGTTGCTGAAGAACTCAATGTCAACTATTCTATGGTCATTCAGCATTTGAAGCAAATTGGAAAGGTGAAAAAGCTTGATAGGTGGGTGCCTCATTAGCTGAGTGAAGATTTAAAAAATTCATTGTTTTAAAGTGTCATCTTCCTTAATCTATGCAAAAGCAATGAACTATTTCTTGATTGGATTGTGACACATGACACAAAGTGGATTTTATATGATAACCAGTGACAACCAGCTCAGAGTTGGACTGAGAAGAAGCTCCAAAGCACTTCCCACAGCCAAACATGCACCAAAAAATGGCCATGGTCACTGGTGGTTTGCTCTTGGTCTCATCCACTACAGCTTTCTGAATCCCTGTGAAACCATTACGTCTGAGAAGTATGCTCAGCAAATTGATGAGCTGCACCAAAAACTACAATGCCTGCAGCTGGCATTGGTAAACAGAAAAGGCCCAATTCTTCATGACAACGCCCAACCACATGTCATACAACCAGTGCTTCAAAAGTGGAACAAATTGGGCTACGAAGTTTTGCATCATCTGTCAAATTCACCTAACCTCTCCCCAACCAACTACCACTTCTCCAAGCATCTTGACAACATTTTGCAGGAAAACACTTCCACAACCAGCAGGATGCAGAAAATGCTTTCTAAGAGTTCATCTAATCCCAAAGCATGAATTTCTGTGCTATAGGAATTAAAGCTATTTCTTGCTGGCAAAAATGTGTTGATTGTAATGGTTCCTATTTCAATTCAAAGATATATTTGAGCCTAGTTATAATGATTTAAAATTCAAGGCCTGAAACCGCAGTTATTCTTGCATCAACCTAATATATGGGAGTGTGTGGAAGAAAGAGTGTTGGAGTCATTTGGGTCCAGTCAAGGGACCTGTGCTTGGCTCAGCCTTGGCTGGGCCTCTAGATTTATGACTTTTCTCAAATTGCTTGGCTTCTCTGGAATTTCACTTCTAAATTAGAACATTTGACAAAATAATCTAGAAGTTTCTCTTCAGCTTAAAAACTTCATTTACTCTGAATAGGTCTGGAAACTGAAGTTTGGAACCAGCTAGAGAGCTCAAGAAATGTTTGTTGAATTTAATTAAATTTTTGATTTTTATGTTAGCAAAGTAAATCATTGCTTGACCCTCAGCCCACATGGGAAAACCACCCCTAACATTACAACAGCAGTAACAACAACAAACAGCTTCGTGAGCTTTCTACAGCCTCTGATGAATTATCTAAGAGAGTAGATGAGCTTTCTTTTTATCTGCCTGTTCCAGATGCAGATTTTCCTGAACGATGAATGAAGGGGAAGTTCCAAGAGAAGGCTCCTGCACGGCCCATGGCCTCCTGGAGTCTATCTCATATATCACAAAGGTGGAGAGATAAAGAGGACACAATGAAATATCCAATGTGCTCTTTTCCTTGGGATATTTTGATGTCTATGGGAAAAGAATTATGAGGGATTGCCCATTTAAACTAGAGCAAGCCATATCTCTCTGGGTTGGCATTCAGTTTGGGCAGTGAAGCACATTCTCAGTTTCACGCAGCTGGCTTGGGAGTGGCAGACACATTTCCACTATTCTGGGCCTGGTTCAGAAAGGAAGATCACTGGTTACTGTCTGTCACTGCAGCAGCTTAGGGAGCCAATGAAGACGGGCTGAGGAGCTGAAGCAGAAGGTAATTCACTGAGCTAAAAATTCAACAGAATTCTAAGCCTCATATTGGAAAAAAGATCCATGTGACCACCTGCAACCACTCCTGACCCCAACCCTTCATTTTCTAGATCTTAAAACAAGAAAGTAGCACCTGTGGGACGCTCAGTCTTGAGTGATTTTAATAAACCCGAACTGTCGACTGAAGGGCAAGAATCATATATTTGTGATTAGAATCAATGAGCAGCAAGATGTGTACATGAACTGGCAATACTTTGATGGCAAATCCTTCCTTTTCAGATATTTCTGAAAGGCTAATTTACTTATAAATTGTAATTTCCCCCAGATTAGTGGTCATGTCAGCACTTAAAATGTTGGCAGGGGAAAAAATCAGTATCATGTTTGTCTTTAAAATGGGAGACATAGGACACCTGGCCTTCTGTTAATACAGGGACACTGTACAAGAGCAAGCTAGGGCACAATACAGTTCTTATTCTGAATTGGAGTCCATCTGTACTGTACAGTAGGAAAACAAAAGGGGATTGTTAGCACTTAAGGCACCTTGACACAGTCGTACCGTTTGACTCTTTTATTAATTGCCCCATCTGCTAAGTGAGAGCTCTCTGACACAGGTTAGTGCAGAACTCTTAAAGCCCTTAGTCTGCTTCCTATTGGTTCCACATGTGTTTGTATTTGTTCTCAGTAGGCAGAGATTCCAGAGAGAAAATGAACCGCTGCAGATCGATTGCAGTATCAGTCATGCAGAAGACATGGTGAAGCGTGCCATTTGATTTTGATCTAGTTTTAACCCTTGGGAGATGGTTGCCCTGGTTCTCTTGGCTTTTGTTTGCCTGGGTTTTTGTTTGAAGGCTCAGATGCTAATAGTGGGAGAGAAAAGGTAGTACGATACCCTCATTTTAGGAAATGCAACATTTCTCCTTTAAGTCATCCAGTCCCAGTCCTCAAAAATCTTTTGTCTCTGTCTCAGACAAGCAATAGAAAAACCAGAAAGCATTAATGTGGGGGAGGTGTGTGTGTGTGTTATTGCTGCTGTGAAAAGATATGCCTTGTTTATGTAGCCAATGATAATTCCCAACAAAAGTACATTGACAGTGCAGGCAGTCTGGGCCTAAAATGACAAAAGACAGACCAACCAAACTCAAGGGTTTACTTAGGCAATCATTCTCCCTGGTATGATTTGTCTTTGTCCTTTGCTTTTTATTTTGTTTTAAGGAGATTCAATGAGATTGAGCTAAGGATGTGGTGTCTATTTCAGCCTCAGCTTTGCAATTTCCGCATTTAGCCTGGATTATGTTACAGCCAACGCATGTTGGGATATTTTTCTATGTACAATTTGGAGATAAAAGAGAGAAACAGGAAAGGCGTGGAGTCTCCTCACAAAGTTCCTTTAACATAGACTCGGGGGCTAGAGGTTGCATGTGTGTGTGTGTGTGTGTGTGTGTGTGTGTGTGAGTGAGAGAGAGAGACAAAGACAGAGACAGAGACAGACAGAGATAGTGAGAGAAGTAGGAAAAGATTAAAAGTCTTGGGCCACCAAACACAGCTCTTGCCTCTTGGTGATGTCCTTTATATTCTCACTAAGGATGTCTGAGTTCTCTGCTCTGTTTTCTGGAACTCCAGGAATCTAAAATTGGAGATGATGGAGACAGGGCTGAGACCTGGCTCACCACACAGTGGAAAGCCTAAGGTTCAGGAATTACTTAGTACAATGTATTTGTCAGCCCCTGAAATCTCATTTTCTGCCACATGTCCGTCTTTAAGGCTTCACACCCTGCTCTGCTGATATAAGCAGGCCTGTCTCTCTCTTCCCTGGAAAGGAACACAGTATCCCTTGGGACTCTTGCTATTGGAGGCAATAGAAAACATAGTCCAATTGGCCTTCATAAAATGTGTTTTATGAGTTCACATAAATGTGTGGGGTAGGGGTGGAGCTGACTTTGGACATGGCTGAATTCAATGACTCCGAATTTTCTTTGCTAAGTCTGGCTTCATTCTCAGACTCCATATGGTGGCATGATGGCTGAATTAATCCCCTCCAATTTCATGTCCTGGTGTTAACAGAACCTGTCTTTCTCCTAGTAGCTCAAGAAGATTGATTCACATGCAAAATGATGAATCAATCCCGGTGGCCAGGGCAATGAAATACTCTGTCCAAGACTAAAACCATCCTATTCCTAAAACTGGGGTAGAAGTCAGTCTGAAGTTCATGGGCTAACATTTGTGAGAAGGTTGTTTCTAAAAGAAAATTCTGGGTGTCATTATTAAGGAATTGGGAACAGAGGCTTCCATCCAAAGAAGAGTCCCAAAATTATCCACTGGAAGAGCTCTCTCTCTCTCTCTCTGTGTGTGTGTGTGTGTGTGTGTGTGTGTGTGTGTGTGTGTGTATTTGTGTGTTGGTAGGGACACTGATTAAACACACTGCTTTCAGGGTCAGATGTCCTGAGGTCATATCCTAATTCTGGAGGTTACTAACTTTTGAATTTTTTATAAATTTTGGATTGATTTATATTTATGCTTATAAAGATCTGAGGTAGGGTTAACTCAGCAAAATATCTGAAGAAACAAGTGCTTTATTAGTGATGCCATTTGTTCATTCTTGCCTATTCCTGACATAAATAAAAATAATATTTCATGATAATTAAACAATTGCTTATAAACAATTGATGTTTGAAACACTAACTCTTATACAACTCTCCAGATACTAGCTGACAGCATCAGGTAGTATCTTGAGTGTCGTACAGAATTTTACTGTCCTAAGTTACCGTCTGTTTCACAAGGAGAAACTGCTTTTTCTTATGTGATATATATTCCCTACTGTCATAGACTTTTCTTGGGAGAATAAGTTTTGCTTAAGTGTATGCAGAATGACTGTGTCTCTATGAACGATGAGATGACTTGTCTTTTCAGTGAAAACATCTTTTGCTGCATTAAGCTTATGCCCCGCTGCAGGAATCTATTAGTCCACAAAACTTTCACCTTCCCACAAATGTTTCAACAGCTGGGACTCAAAGTCTCACTCAGAGACAAATGTGCACACCACATTTACAGTCTGAAATTCAATCTTCTAGCATCACTTGATTAGAATGAACATTAAGTGCATTGTAATTCTTTTCATTTAAATAGCAGCCAATAAATTTATACCATAATCCATCCCCTATTCCAATAGCATATTCAAAAAGGCTTTAGTTAGTGTCATTTTAACCAGTTGACATCTAAATATTTACTAAAATTTTCAGGTGCTTTGGGCATATAGAGTGCCCCAGTATTTACAAGGCTATATAAGTACACACACACACACACACACACACACATACACACACACACACCGCAAGTCATACTTTCTTTGTGGCAATTAGAAACATGTTCCTGGTTATTTTCTTTAAAACGTATTTCAGGCTGGGCGCAGTGGCTCACACCTATAATCCCAGAACTTTGAGAGGCCGAGACAGGCAGATCAACTGAGGTTGGGAGTTTGAGATCAGACTGACCAACATGGAGAAACTCCATCTCTACTAAAAGCACAAAATTAGCCAGGCATGGTGGTGCATTCCTGTAATCCCAGCTACTCGGGAGGCTGAGGCAGGAGAATTGCTGGAACCTGGGAGGCAGAGATTGCAGTGAGCCAAGATCGCCCCATTGCACTTCAATCTGGGCAACAAGAGCAAGAACTCGGTCACAAGAAAACAAAAAACAAAAAACAAAACAAAACAAAACAAAAGTATTTCAGTAGGATTCCCTCTGCCTCAAGTACCATCTCATCCGAGAGATCATCTCGCTTAATCAGTTTGCACAGTGCTTGGCATGTAGTTAAAGCTCAATAAATGTGAGCTACGTTCAAATGATTATAGTTATTATGTGACTTTAATTATTAAACAGTGCTGTTGATCATGTTAATTCTAATGGACTCTTTAGTTTTCTAAACTGTGAACTATTACATGTGGATCTCACCCATATTTGATTAAACCACTCAGGCTATCTCATTGACCCAAAGGGATTGAACACATTATTATTCCTGAAAACTTATATGCAGTAAGTTTATCTCTTTTATGGATGTTTACATATCCCTTTTCCTGAAAGTTCTATATACTCCAGCCAGCCTGCCCTCTAATGAAATATGTATCTTGAGAGAAGAACATTGCTCCCTCTCAACTCCTGCTGAGGACACTTCTGCTTTTCCCAAGTTGTTCTTCTTTTTCTCTTTTTACAGTAAATGTATCACTGTCTAACATACCATATCATTTACTTACCTGATTATATTTTTTCTTCTATTGTTGGCCTCTGCCTGGCAGAATTTAAATTCCATGAAGGCAGAAGTTTGTGTCTTTTGTTTGCTGCCTGATGTATACCAGGCATCTTGAGCACCATTTCTTTCTATCCCAAATGACATTTTTAAAAAATTTTTTGAGACTGAGTCTTGCTCTGTTGCCAGGCTGGAGTGCACTGGTGTGATCTTGGCTCACTGCAGCCTCCATCTCCTGGGTTCAAGCTATTCTCTTAGAATAGTATTCTCTTCATTTCTTTCCCTAGCTCAAATACTTTAAATAGCTCCTAATTAACTTGAACATTTTCAATTTTATTAGTGGTGTCATATGTTAGAAAGAATCAAGCTTAGAAATACCTGAAAATAAGAATGATTACTTCTCATGGTCCTGGTTGTTGGCTGGATGGTTCCTCTGCTAGTCTCACTCAGTTTTACTCATGCAGCTGCAATTATATGGAGGGATGGTCAACTGGAAAATCCCAGATGGACATAAGTCCCACTCATCTCCAGCAGCATATGCTGGCTCTTGGCTGCAGCACTGAGGTTTCTTCTTCATGTGGCCTCTCATCCTCCAGGAGTCTAGGCCAGCTGCTTTGTGCTTACGGGGCTCTGCATTCCTAAATGACAAAAAACCTATGTTGCAAGGTGTCTTAGGTCCTAGCCTTGGCAACCATGCTGCTCCTGACACATTTCTATCACAAGTCCAGTCCTAAGTCAAGGGTTGAAAAAATAGTCTACCCTTCCGTTTGGGAGAAGAGGCAAAGGCATATTGAAAAGGGGAATGCTTTCTAGGATGGGAAATTGTAACCTTTTTTTTTTTTTTTTTTTTTTTTTTTTTGGTAATTCACACTAGTAGCTACAGGGTCTTGGACAGACCACTTAACATGGCTGAAATCTCAATTTCCTCATCTGGAAAATAGGGATAGTAACCACCTCGAGGGGGTTTGAGAAATAGAATATGTTAGGCTTATAAAGTGCCAAGGGCAAAAAGATGCTTAGTCAATATTAATTCTACCTGCTTCAAGGTGCTCCCAGATCCTGCCATACATCCTCCTGACTCTACGTGGACGCTGCCCTCTAGCCAATCTCTTCATGGTCCTCTGAGGCTACCACTGAGGTTCCCACTTAGTGCTTCTGCCATTCCCTTTAACCAAAATGTTTTTCCTTCCCTTTTTAGTCTAAAACACTTTATCCGTATTTTAACATATCAAGTCTCATTTCCTTAATCAATCTTTGCCTCCTCTGGTCACCATGATTTCTTGGTTGTCAAAATTCTAGCAGCCCTTGTAATTTATGTCACAATCTAGATCTTTGACTTTTGCACTGCCTTATGGGATTATTTTCATATTAATACTCTTTACCATTTTAACTGTGTGTCACTGACTATACTGTAAACTTCTAAAGAATGGAGAATGTAGAGAATGGTGAAACAGAAAGAGACTTGAAGAGTCATATGACCCCAGTTTTAGTCTTTAATGTTTCCTAGCTGAGTAAACATGAGCCAATCACGTAACTTTTCTTAACCTTAGTTCTAGAATTATTAAAAAGATAAAATTTGGATCCTGCTTAGTGTTGTTGCAAGGATCAGATAAGGGTACAGATAGAAAAATTTGAGTGCTGTAACGTATTACATAAATATTTGGCCTGTTGTGATATGTTTAATAAATAATCATTGCATAAATATTAAATATAACAAATATGAAACACAGGAAACTAGGTCTATTCAGTTTATTGGTACAGGAACATGGATGTTCTTTTAATTTATACCCCTTTCCCTTTCCAAGGAACCAGAATACCACAGTTTTGGCATCATCAATTTAATGGGTTCAAGTTGTATCACTCCATCATGTGCAATTATAATTGCAGTTCTCAATATAGTTTAGCAAGAGAGAAAACGTTGAGTGGAGGTCCAATATTATTCTAAAATCTTTCTGCTGCAAAGTTTCTTTTAGAGAAACTATTTTGGAGAAGACTAAATTTTGGCCAGCTTTTTCATAAGTTGGATGTTAGTGTGGTTACACTTAACAACAGGAGAAACTTTGTTTTGTATACAGCACTACATGAAGGCCTAACATCATGGTTCAAATAATTTAAATCCACTGGATTAGAGTGAGGTTAGACTTGCAAAAATGTAACTTGTCTGAGTTCTATGGGAAATGGTATATGCAGACCCCCAAGAGTTGCCTATGTATGTTAGCTTTAAGTATTTCCAGAGATAAAGAGCTATGAATTTCACTATCATCACATTTATCTTTAGGAAGGTTGTTTTACTGTTGAACAACAAACTCATTGCAATGTGAGACATTTTTGTCTTGTTTTATCCTAAAGGGAGATGGTGAACAGCTGGTCAATATCATTGTATGACAATTTGAATTCATTGATAAGTTGTTCCTCTTTTCTTCTTTCATCCCAGCTTTCTTAACCTTTCAAGAAAGGTCCTGTTTTACTTTCTCAAAATCATTTTTATTGCTATTTTCAGGGCTCAGGGCATTCAGGCCTCAAACTATACAGAAATCTCAAATGACACTCAGTGTTCATAATGACGTTGCTTCTTGTTTTTCCTTTGTAATACTGATTGTCATGTGTCCTAGCATTAAATATTTTATTGTTGATTGAAATTCATTTCATGGACTGTAGCATATCATTCTCTTAAAAAATGGTTACTTAATGTCTTTTCTTATTTTAGAAGTAATGCATGTTCATTAATATAGGAATATATAAGTAAGTGCATAAGAGAGAAGTAAAATTGCACATACTCCCTCTATTCAGGGAGAGCCTCCATTGAAGTTTTGGCTTGACAGTCTCCAGGGTTGAATAGACTGGCTTTTTCTTCTTCTCTGGCAGGGATACCCTCTTTGAGTCAGGGTCTTCTGTCCCCTAAGACTTTCTATAATCTAAGTTAGACAGGTATGGCTCTTTAAAGAGTAGACTGACAAGGAATTATGAATCATTAAGAACAAAAAGAGGCTGGCCATGGTGGCTCACACCTGTAATCCCAGCACTTTGGGAGGCTGAGCAAGGCAGATTGCTGGATCCTAGGAGTTTAAGACCAGCCTGGGCAACATGGTGAAACCCTGTCTCTACTGAAAATAGAAAAATTAGCAGGGCATGTTGATGCGCCTGTAGCTCCAGCTGCTCAGGAAGCTGAAATGGGATGATCACTTGAGCCCAGGAGTTGGAGGTTGCAGTGAGCCAAGATCACGCCACTGTACTCCAGCCTGAGCCACAGAGCGAGACCCTGTCTCAAAAAAACAAAACAAAAACAATAAATTAGCCAGGCATGGCGGTGCATGCCTGTAGTCTAGTTATTATTCCAGTTGCACTAGCTATTCTTTTTTTAAATTGCTATCATTCTTGCCTTTGTCATCTTCAGCATTGTTACATTATTAAATGCATCCTGTAGGCTGGGCCTAGTTCAAGACCTTGGTTCATTATAGTGGCTCATTTCTCTCCAGGACCTCATGGTTTGGTAGGAGTGACAGAAACATAATTTTATAAATTGCAGTCTTTAGCATATCTAAAACAAAACAAAATGAAAACCCAAATGAATAACCCTATAAGCTCCTTAGCTTCCCTTAAATGCCTACTTCCAGGCTCAGCTAATTAGAATATATTGTTTTTTTCCCCACAATGCTTTAGCCAGTTTTCACCTTCCTGCAATTTATCCACGTCACATCTCATTATCTCATCACTATTGAACACTTTCATAAAAGAGAAGGTAAAGACGTTCTTCAGATCCTTATGTTTTAAACCTTATCTGTCATTAGCTTTTCTACTCACTCATTTAAAAAGAAGGTGCTTGCCTTGTTTATCTGCTTTTGATGGTTATAATTCAGAAATGGTCCCATGATTCTCACAGCATTTGTAATGTAAATTTTTTGTAATATGGCGTCAAAGCCAACAGTCAATCTTGTCAAAGCAGTTTAAAGAAAAAGCTTATTTTCAACTTTAAAACACAATTCATGTTGTCCTCTTTGATTTGGTGGCCCCCAGCTTTCCTTCTTGGGACGTGTTAGATCTCAAATTTGAGAATTTTCTTCAATTTAAACCACTTCAATTCTTATAGACATTTAAACATTTATGCAGACGGATGGAAGTGTGGCATGGTCTACTCTCTATCCTTCCTTCAATTCAACTGTGCGAATTAGAAAATCTCATTAATTGAGGAAGAGTCTTTATCCTGAGAGAAGCAGTTGAAGAAGTAAAAGGAAATCCGCATCTCCTTTCCTCTCCCTCACTCTCTCTTCCCTTTGGTGTAAGTGTGTGTGTGTGTGTGTGTGTGTGTGTGTGTGTGTGTGTGTGTGTGTGTGTATGTGAATAAATAAAAGGTGGCTGGTACAAGCAATTGAGATAGGAAATGGTAGGCTGGGTGAGCAGAGAGCAGATGACACTTAAATGTTTTGAGTTCACTTTATATTATTAATTATGTGCATACACACTCATTTATTGTTCTTTTTGGTGTCCACCAATCTATAGCAGCTAATAGCTAGATCTCATTTTGGAGATGAGAAAACGTGGCTGGAAGAAAATGATTAACTTGCCCGGGTCACACAGCTACTGAGTGGAAGACTCAAAGTCAAAACAACATTTGTCGTACTCTGAAGCATGTACTGTCTTTACTACAGAAGGGCCTTTCTCCAGGAAGCAAAGCCCAGATCTTACAGAGGGTCTCATAGCTTGCATTTTCTACCGTGGAGGCTTGTGCATAGAAGGTGTTAAGAAAATGTGTATGGAATTGCTTTGAAGAAAGAATAGGGGGAAAATGTTTTAAAAGATGTTCTTTGATGAAGAGTCCTGGGAATTGAGAAATCCAATACCAGGGGTGGGAAAGTCCGAGGCAATTACATCTGTGAGTGTTAAAAACCTGTTGTGTGTTTTCTTTCTCTGCCGAAGGAGAAGGTTGTTTACATTATGGGAGATTGTTCCAGTCTGTACCAAAGAGCTTGTTAAGGGTGACAGACAGGTTTGTTGCATGAATGTGCACTCCAAATTAGATGAATGGTGAAATTATGAAGCAATCAAACGGCAAAGCTTTTAGCAGACTACAGTACATTGCCCTTTTTTGCTACCCTTAGGCCTGTTAGCATAAAAGAGGCCATAAAGATAAAGTGCACAATATTATTCAAGTCTAAGAGTTCAACAAACATGGGCAGCCGGCATTTATGGCAAGCGTAGTCAGGATTGCTTAAAGCCGCTTGCCTCCCCCACACGCTGCGTTAGCCCTGCTTCTTTTGCTCTTTGCCAGGATGATATTAGACTAGTGCAAGTTATAAAGAGTGAGAAATGCGGGGCGTGGTGGCTTAAGCCTGTAATCTTAGCACTTTGAGAGGCCTACGCGGGTAGATCACCTGAGGTCAGGAGTTCGAAACCAGCCTGGTCAACATGGTGAAATTCCCGTCTCTACTAAAAATACAAAAATCAGCCAGGTGGGTGGTGGGTGCCTGTAATCCCAGCTACTTGGGAGGCTGTGGCGGGAGAGTCACTTGAACCCAGGAGGCAGAGTTTACAGTGAACTGAGATCACACCACTGCACTCCAGTCTGGGTGACAGAGTGAGACTGTCTCAAAAAAAAAAAAAAAAAAGAGCGAGAAACACCTGGTTCCTTTGGAACTCCTCTCCTTCCTTTCTTCACAGCCCTTTTTGGGAGGGAAAGAGGTGGGCAGAAAAACTTTCACCCCAGCATGAAGAAGGGAGTGACAGAAAAGGTTTTTTAAGTCAGTCAGATTGGAGAGCCTTGTTTTCCTAGAAGAAGCTGGAACTTCAAATAAGAAAAAAAAGAAGGGGATGGCTCACGCCCGAGTCTAATGTGTTCTCTGGGAAGGAGAATGGCTTCTCTTCACTGGAGGGGAAAGGAAAATGCCTCCTCTCACTATGCTGGGGGCTGCACATAGAGGAACACAGGTGGAGGGAAGGCTGTTAGCATCAGAAGGAGACCTGAGGAGTCGTTGGTCCAAACCTCCCATTTTAGGGATAAGATGTACAAGGTCCAGAGACAGCAAGTGACTTGCCTGAGATTGCCCAGCTATTTTATATTCAGTTCTGTGATGTTCTCACCACAGGCGTTTTGAGTGAAGATGGGAGGATAATTGATATGTACATAAACATACATATTTTTTAGTGGGGTACAGCTGAGGAGCCCAGTGTGTGAAAGAGAAAGATGCAAAGCTGCCCTAGTTGAAGGTGGGAGTAGATGTGGGTAGGAGGGTCCTGGAATCCCACCCTCCATGGGGGCTCTTTGCCCCCATGGGTCCTAGAAGGTAGGCTCTAGAAGCCCCAGAGATCTAGGGAAAAGTTTAGCACCAGAATATTTGATGGATTTTTTTTTTCTTTTTCTGCCAATCCACTCAAAGTTATTTTTTTGTCTCAGAATCTTCTCATCTTACCTAATGCAAACACTCTTCTCGTTATGAATGCTGCCTGAGCAGGGGCTAGTGCCACATTTAGGTCAAGGCATTAGATGGAGGCAGCCTTTGCTGACCTCGATCTGATCTTATTCTGACCTGGGAGGTACAGACATGGAGACTAAGAGGGGTGGCGACTAGAAAGTGGCAGAGCTGGGACACCGTGCTGAGTCTGTCTGGTCCACAGCCCGTGCTTGTCTTCACACTTACATTCTATCTCCGTAACACAGGGTTGGTCCACAGTGTTAAAAGCTGACTGTGCTTTATCTTTGGACATTTTTTCCCATAAGGGGAAATGTTGACATTAATCAAGATGGGGTCTAATACCTTTTTCACTTTAATGTTCCGCAGGTTGATATAGTTCATGGTACAAGCTAACAACTCACTTAAAAGCAAGAGGGATTGTTCTCCCCGAAATATGCACATCGGGTTCAGATGTTGACATTCTGGGGACCATGGTCCACAGATAGTATTTTGTGCATGATTGTTCTTTTTACAGATCACTTACAGTCCAAAACCATGTGGAAGATATTTTGTTCTTTCATGATCTGTTCGGATCCTGCTATCTCCCCCACCCCTATCCACCTTATAAATCTGGTCTGTGGCTGTTTGGGGTCTGTTTTATAGGGCTTATTAGAAATAACCATTGAACGTTTCTGTGTGGAGCCAAGTTCTGGTCACATAGGCAACCTGCCAATTTGTAGTAGCATGGTGCATGGTTAACAATCTAAGCCATCCCAACTGCCTCATCTGGACAGGAGGGATGGGTGGCTCCTGATAGTCCAGGACAAAGTGAATAATTCAGTCCCTCATACAGATGTTTGGTCCACATCATAGCCAAGTCCAGGATAGTTACTAACATCTGTTATTTTGTAAAGCCTCCTCCTGCGCTCTATTGTCTCTATTTCCCAAATCCACATTTAGAGTATGCTTTGGAATTTGATAGGCCCCATGGAAGTGTGGGAGCCTGTCTCTGAGAAGCTGGAGTTTTGGGCCCAGTAACCCCCCTCACCCCACCATGGACGGAGAATAGAAACACCGATTACTGTGCAGCTTAGCTGTTAGCTGTTTGCTCCGATGATACAGTGATTTGTTTATAAAACAGTGTGATTTCTCCTGGAGAAAAAAAGCAAAACCAAACCCAACTGCTATATTTAGAGATATTTTTAAAATGAAAGGGCTATGAAAGCAAATCCACCCAGCCAGGAAGACTATACGTGAGCTTTCCAAATCTGTCCACTAAAGTAGGAATTTGAAAGCGCCACCGCAAATTGCTTTTCACTTCAACCAGGATGCCGATTATGATCCCCTGGCTCCACGCTGCTCTCCTATTACTTGCACATGAATTTAGTTGCCCTGTATTTTAATTACATGTGTAGAGCAAGTTTTATGTTCTCTCCTCTGCCTACTCGTAAACTTCACAGAGATCACCCCAAACCATATCGCTCTTAAAATAGCCTGTGCCTTCTCTCGTTGTAGCAATACCAAATGACACTTTCTTGACCCAACCTTGTTGTATTAAGTACATCAGCCTCCTGGCAGGCATGTTCTTCCAAACTTCAGCGTAGTTTTAGTTAAGCTTGTTCCTAATCATGGAGCTCTATGTCTATAACAGACCATTAGAGAAACATAATTGGCAACAAGCACAAGTGGGATTTCAGTAGCATCCTCTGAACCCACACGTTACTTGTTTGAGTCAAAATCATGGGTGCCAGGGTGGTGTTTATTTGCTTGTTAACTGTGATTAAAAAAAAAAAAAAGCCCAAGGATTTTACACGTTCCCATTCCCCAGGTATATTTTCCCTTCTGATCTAGGCCATCATTTTGTGGCTTGAGAACCACAGGATGTACCTTTTGTAATTATGTGAGAATTTTGATTTCAGCTGACATGAAAGTCCAGCCACAATATTAAATGTCACACAAAACTTCACATTGAGAAACTCTGTGTAAAGAGAACACTCTATGTTTTACAGCGAGGTTGTACTGTTACTATTACCCTTTCCCCCCTTTTTGCTCAAGATTATTTGACTGCAATGGGAAGCAGTATAAATCAGTCACTGGCCACATAATAACTACTCAAGTCTTCCTTTTGTGCTCTTAAAAATACAGAAGAAGAATATCATCCCTCTTGCATATTGTTGATAAATCAGACTCTAACCATAATATTTCAAATGACACAACCATAAAATATGAGTCGTAAGTGCTTTCCTTCCTGAAATTTCACTAATTGTAACATAATTCACCAACATACTGTTTTTTTTAAAAAATTCGCATAAACAGACCAGCTCAAAAGGTTGTTTTAATAAAGCAGTAATATCGCATCCCTGTATTTTTTTAGAAAGCAAGTATTATTGACCCAGCTGACTGTCACTGGTGGGTAAAGGCTAAGAGTTCTGGACTCCAGGGTTCTGATGTTTTTCTCTAATTCATTGTGGCTCTTTGGGGGATGAACATAGTGGTTTATATCTCAGACAACCTGGGAATCATCATGAAATCATTCTAAACTGGAGTGAATCTTGGAATTTATCTCTATGTTGTTATACCACTGAATAGGAAGAGAAGAATCCAATGGGTACTTTTCTCTTTTGGTGTTCTTAGGCTAAGTCATCAGTATGACTAGTTTGCAGTTTCCTTCCTTTCACCCCAAAATCCATGACTTTGACAACTTATTTGATTTTTAGGTGTCCGTTTGTGAAGTTTTTAGAATTCTTCGGCCTTCTATGGTAATTCTTACTTCTTTGAGAAAAATAAGAAACTTCTCTGGGAAAAAGGAATTCAGAATGAAAACAGATGTTATATAATTCATGTGCTTAACAATAATTTTTCTTTAAAATAACAATAAAATCCATAGCTCAATGTCAGAGAAGCTCGTGTCAGTGGTTCTGATGAAAAACACTTGAGTAGTTCTCTGATGGTGGATCATGGCATCAGAACTGTTGATGACACCCTATGATTAGTTGAGTTATAATCCTTAGTTAAGTAACTGGTTATCTAGTTTTCTTTTTCTCTCAGATTTGTTGAAAAGTCTCAGTTAAGTGAGCATGAAGGTTTCTAGGTATGCATGTGAGGTATGTGGAGATTGCCCACTGTTCTCAGAGTTGCAGACTAGAGACCATATGTGCAGTAAAGCGTGGATGCCTGCAGTGTCCTTGGCTAGAAATGTTGGGTCAGGGCCTAGAATTGTTCCAGAGCCTTTTCCCTTGTGGCTGCCTGGTTTCTAATTTTGGTTTCTAACTGTAGCAGCCGTATTTCCACAAGACCACAGCTGTAAGGTGGTATTGGGAAGAAGGGAAAGAAGCCTGTCAGATCCCACCCCTTCCTGTTAGATAGATTAAATGATTACATTATACCTTAATCATAGGTTTTGTAGCTTGGAAAAGAATTCATAGGCCATGTCTCTAATTTCCCCAGACTCCCCTTCATATTACCCGTCAACCCAAACACCCACATTTCATAGATGAGAAAATAATTCAAAGAATCAAAATTATCTGCCCAAGTTACAACAACTAATTTTTTTCTTTTTTCTTTCTTCTATTTTGATCGGAAGAAGGGAGGGTCAAGAGCGGTTAATACTGAAAATGATTAGAAGCTAGAAGATAGTTCATGTAATTTCTCAGGGCCTTGCTTTCCTTATCTGTAGCAGGAAGAACAGAAAATTTGTGAGATCTTGTCTAGCTCTAAGATTCTCTGTTCTTTGGTGAGCACTTGAGAAAATGAAACTAAATTTGGGAAAAGGAGAAAAAAAAGCAAGCAAGAGGGACAGCTGTTTTTGAAGGAAGAAATCAAGAAATCTTAATGCATGGGAATGAAGAGAAACTCAGAAATAGTACCTGAGTTGAGCTTTTTATAAAGTCCTGAAACTTAGCAAAAGGGAGCTTGGTTCTTTTCCTCAGAAAATTGGGGGAGAAGTTAACAAAAATTAGGAAAGAACTATAGGCACAGAATAAAAACAAAATTGAAGTATAAACCTGACCAGTAGATAACAAGAAAGAATATTTTATAGATGCTAAGTTGAAGTACAGATAGAATTCCAGTACAGCATAATTTCCTTTTGTTCAGTATGTTCTCAAGATTTCTACTTAAAAATACTGAAAGTATAAAAACAGGTTTGGCTTCATTCAGATATAATAGGTGTAGATGGGTGATGGACATACCTTGGAGTTATCGATTGAATGATGAAGAAATGTTTGATAGCTAAAGTTGTTTATAAAATTTATTTAAGAAAACACTGGGTGTGGTTGCTCACACCTGTAATCCCAGCACTTTGGGGGGACTGAGGCAGGTGGATAACCTGAGGTCAGGAGTTCAACCACCCTGGCCAACATGGTGAAACCCCATCTTTACTAAAAATACAAAAATTAGCCTGGTGTGGTGGCACCCACCTGTAGTCCCAGCTACTCAGGAGGCTGAGGCAGAAGAATCGCTTGAACCCGGGAGGTGGAGGTTGCAGTGAGCCGAGACTGTGCCTCTGTACTCCAGCCTGGGTGATACAGCGAGACTCTGTCTCAAAAAAAAATTATAAAAAGAGTTACATATGCAGTATATTTCCATGCTGGCGAGCCTAATAGAAGCCTCTTATCCTCACTTTTGGATCTGTGTAGCCCATAGAACCAATAAATTCAGAGAACGTAGCAGAACATAGGAGAAGATTACTAACTGAGTGATAACCAGGAAGCTTACAACACTCCAGTTGAATTTTGACAAAATTAAAATAATCATTTTCTTTACTTATGAGATAGATTGGCCTAAACCAATTTATACCTGTTTTCTCTCATGCTTTTTAAATGTCTAACCTAATCTTTTGATATAAGTTCGATAACAGACATACATAATGCAAACCTCATCCTTAGAGTTTTGTGGGAATGAAGATTTGGTCATCTGTCATGGATGGTATATACTCAGATGACTTTTTATTTACTATCATAACAATTAATTAGATAGGCATCCTTTCCATTTTGTTGATGAAGAAACTGAGGCTCAGAGAATGCATGTAACTTGCTCAAGGTTACTTGGTCACTAAGATTTGAATCAAAATGTACGCAACTTCAAACTCTTTAGTATTTCCAAGTTACTCACCAGAGCTGAAAAAATTCAGAAAAGACTGTCAATCTGAGATGAACATTTTTAAGATGTTGAGGACATTTTCAAGCGAAACAGTAACTTATCTTTGAAGCCAGTTTTTAGGAAGTTATTTATATTTGGGTACCTGAGAAACACTTTTCTCCTACTGAAATCATTTCTTCACTGGCCTCATACCGACAAAACCATAAGAAGGAATATGACCCCATTTTCCGAGCTGGTGCTCCGCAGTGTTTGAATATACTGACTGTTACATATGTGGCTGTAAAAATGTTAAGAAGAATGAGCAATTAAAAGCTAGAGCAGTTACTTTACCTGGGGTTAAAATCTGCAATATCACCAGCCAAGCAAAAACTCTTGAAAGCATAAGATAGTATAAGTAGAGGAATGTTTTGCAACCTGTGTGTATCCTCTTTTGTTTTAAATAAGGAAAAAAGTATTTAAAAGTACACTGCATACAAATTGCACCTTATGGCAGAGGTTCCATACTTCAGTGCTGTCAAGGAGGGAACTGAGGAAATAATGCATTGAGAGGTGCTGAAATGTGACTGATCTTCAAAGGCATTTTGCTGTATGTTAGTAGGCCAGGCTTGCACTGAGATAGCTCCTCCAGTTGCTGATAAACTAAGAAAAGAGGAAGAAACACACATATTCTCTATCTGCCTTCACAGCATGACTGAGAACCGTATGCAGTTGTAGCTAGAAGGTCTTCTCCTGCCAACTCCCTTGTTTTACAGATAAGGCCTGGAGAGGTAAAGCAACTTTTCCAAAGCAATACAGTTAGTTAACGGAAAAGCTGGGAGTAGAAGCCAGAACTAATGAAGCCTAAATTCAGTGTTCATTTGGATTAACATAGTGCAAAGAATTCTTACAGGAGGAAACTTGGGGAAGGAGTGAGAGCAGCCTGCAATTTGAAGGCCGATCTAAAACAGATGCAACTGAACTAACAAATTGATAACAAGTTTCGGTGCAGCTAAATTAGAAGGGGCTAAGTCATTAACCTTGCAAAGAGAAATTTATAAGCATTGACTAAACTTGACCTGAAGCCAATCACGTGTTTCCATTTCCCAGAGTCCCAAGAACACATTCACAGATGAATGCACACAGGCACCACAGCGCCACTTTAGACTTCTCTCTGCAGAAATGTTAGTTAGAGACACACTGCAGGAAGTGTTGATGATAACATTTCCTGATAGGCTCTGTGTTTTCTTTAATAAAAAATAATTTTGGTGTAATCACTCATTGCAGAAAAAAATCATCTTGAATGATTCATAAATAAGAAGGCCTGCCCAAAGATTAGAACTCTGTTACAGGTTAATTGTCTCCTGTAGCTTGGAAATACAAGCTCTCTATTTTCTCAGAAGGCACTGTGGAAGACATTATTGCTGCTTGCTGATGCTTGTAGAGCCCCTCTCTTCCTGGGCACATGGGAAGATTGTACTTCTTTTCCCCTCTGAAGTTAGTCTTGGCCATATGACTTGGCTTGGACAATGAAGTGACAGGGGGAGCAATTTATATGTCTTCTGTGCTGCTTAGGAGCCAGTGTGTATGTTTCTATTTTCACCTCCTCCAGGCTGCCTGGGCCAATGGTTGCTTCATTAGTTCGGGACCCACTGTGAACTTAAGACGTCACAGAGCAGAGCTTCGGTCAATGTAGGATGGATATATGGTACAAGAAAGGAATAATGTTTTGTCGTTTTAAGTGGCGCTGATTTTGGGGTTGTTTTGATAGCATAATTTAGGCAATCCTGATGAGTAAAGCATCCTTGATAGGCTCATGCTTTTCAGTGATAACATGGGTTCTATAAATGTGTAAGCATTTGCACATATTTGTTGAAAAATGTGGAGAGGTCAAGAGTTAGTTCTCTCACTGTGCCTGAGAAAAATTGCATAATCCTATCTTCTTCCCATGGATGGTGCTATTGTTTGTAAAGCCCTTTCTCAGAAATAACTCTTCATTTCCATCACATATGTGTGAGATAGATAGATTGGGTGACACAGGTGGGGAAATTAAGATTTTTTTTTTTTTTCAGGCAGGGAAACTAAGATTTAGAGAGTTTAAATGATCTACAATTGAAGGGTGGCAAGAGGACCATGCTCCATTCACTATGATATTCTGCCTCTGGTCTTCAAATAGTTTGAGAAATTTTTTTCAGTTAATTCTCTTTGTAGGGTAATGGAAGTTTGGAGGAGCTAGCCAACAACAGATATATAGTATCTCAGGAAATGCTAAATTTATCTGACCCTATTGTGAAACAGGGTCACCATGTATGGGCTACTCAAGCACTTACATGGATCTGGTGAGACAGAACTCTCATATAAGCTAAGCAAAGCAACTTTATTACTCACAGATTAAACAGCAAGGAACAACAGAAGCCTCATATTCACCGCAAGCTCATTTTCCAGGCTGAGAAAAGGCGTCCAGGGCAGATGGGGTCTCATCTGTGTGTAATCCACATCACACTGCAGCGGAGTTATCTCCAAAGTATTCTGCTTTGTGTTTTTATACTCTGGAGGGACACTTGGATCACTGGTCAAGTGTTGCAGGACATCATGTTCTATGAGGGATGGGAACAAAGCTATTCCAGGCAGTTCCTCCTTATTGCAGGATGTTGCACACTTAGCACGTTCTACAGTGATTCTCAGAGTTATATGTGAGAAGAGGGGAGAGCTGGGTCAGCTGAAGCTATCAGTGTGCCCATCTCCAGGATAAACATATGGTGGGCTTTGGGAGGCCAAGGTGGATGGATCACCTGAAGTCAGGAGTTCGAGTCCAGTCTAAACAACATGGAGAAACCCCGTCTCTACTAAAAATACAAAATTAGCTGGGTGTGGTGGCGCATGCCTGTAATCCCAGCTACTTGGGAGGCTGAGGCAGGAGAATGGCTTGAACCCGGGAGGCAGAGGTTGCGGTGAGCTGAGATCGTGTCATTGCACTCCCTCCTGAGCAACAAGAGCGAAACTCCATATCAAAACAAAAACCAAAACCAAACCAAAGCAAACCAAAACAAAACAAAGTGTGGTGGGACTCAATATATATGACTGCAGTTTCATATCCTTTTTCTTCCCATTCCACCTTAGTTCCTACCTTACTAGCTAACTTCTGCCTTTCATCAGATGTGCTTAAAGTTTCTCATTGAGTGCACAGAGACTGATATCTCCCAATTAAAATGAATACCTCCTGATTAACCACATGTCTAGAGTTCATACAAGTGTGTAAGTGATAGCTGTGGTAGGCATCTCTAAGAGGGCCCAGCAGTCCTTGCCTCCTAGTATTGCCTTGTTTAATGCCCTTACCCTGAGTGTATGCTGGGCTTGTTGACCCAATTCTGACACATAGAAAATGGCAGAAGTGATGGAATGTCATTGCCAAGATTATTTCTATAACAATTGTGACTTTCATGTTGGGTACGTTCGGAGTCTCCTGTCTCAGACCACCAGCTCTCATGTCATTAGGACATTCAAGCAGTCTGTGGAGAAGGCCACATAGCAAGACGCTGAGCCGTGGCAATCGCCACATGAGTAATCTTGGAATCAGATTTTTCAGCTGCAATTAAACCTTGACATGACTGCCGCCCTGGCTGGCAGCTTGATTGACAACCTCATGAAACACCCTAAGTCAGAGGCACCCAGTTAATTTGTATCCAAATTCTTGACCCACAAAAACTGTGAGAGTATAGGGGCTTGTTGTTTTAAGCTGCTAAGTTTTAGGGTAATTTGTTATGCAGCAACTGATAACTAATGTAAAACCAAACCTCTTCTGAGTGCAAGTTTGAATGGGCAAAGACCTCAGGTGGGCAGGGGAACTCCATAAGGGAAGGAGCCCTTAAAAAGATGGAGGTACACATGGGACATCATTTACCTGTTGCTCTCTTTCATCAAACACTTTCATCCCAATTTTTCAGTTATTCAAATGTAAAAGGTAAGATATTTTGAAATACACAGACAGGGAGAGCTGAACTAACCTAGTGCAACTCTTTACACTTTACGAAATTAAAAACCAAGACCCTGAGAGGAGAACTTAATGTGTTCCATGTCATAAAATAACCCAGTTTTACTGCTTGAAGCCTAGATTTTCCAACACCTATTCCAGTGTTCTCTCAGTCATACTGTGCTTCTTCCCTGTTCACAATTACAAAAAGAAAAGAAAGTTTAAAATGAAGCATTGCAATTCCACAAAGATTCTTAAAAGCTACGTCTCTCATTTTAATAAATGTCAAAAACTGGCTTTCAAAAGTTTGTATAGAACACACTCATTTATTCAACAACTATGTATTGAACATTTACTCTGCGCCAGGCATCGTGCTCAACACAAGGGTTACTAGGGTTGTAAAAACATTTGTTGGAGACACTGGAAGAAACAGCCCACGAACCTTGTCTGTTTTATCAGTGATGTTTTCTTTTGTTACCATCGGTAAATGTATTTGTTCCCATAGACAGAAATCATGTAAAGGCTCAATTATTCAATATTAGTATTGATCTGAAACTTTTAAAACTCCTTTAGAAAGTTGATTGCAGTTTCACACTGAGAGTGGGCAGGGAAGGCTTTTTACAGTGGCTCCAGACAGCAGTGTCCACTTGGCCAGGTACTCCTTCCTAAAGTGGAAGAATGCCCTTGGCCTACTGAGTCCCGCTTAACTGGAGATAGAGGTACCCTCTGCATAAGTCCTGTGGCTTTACTTGAATTATTAGACGCTAAGTTCTTAAAAAGAAAAATAATGCGAGATAGTCTCTGATACATCTTGTGAGCCTTGATGTTCTAGAAGTGAAATAGCATGGGTCTCTGTGGAATAAAAAATCCTGGAAACAGTGTTGGCTTGAGGCACTTTTGCTAAGTGCCACAGGTCAGCACACCTAATTTGCTCCTTGTAAAAAATGGGGATAATAATTATACCACTTGGCTGGGAGAAGTGCTTTGTAAGCTAATAAATAGTCTTCAACTTCAATAAGTTCTCTTATTTCCCAATTATAAGATCTCTGAACATTAAGAAGAGGTGGTGATCCATTTTAATCTTTCATAGTCTCCAGGACTATGCCTAAGACTTAGTGGGCACTTGCTAATTGTTTGTTGAAAAGCTGCTGGTTAATAATAGTGATAATTTTGGAGCATCTGCCACGTGCCAGGTGATGTCTTAAACATTTCACTTGTATTAGCTTTTGATTCCTTATGGTGACGCCATAAGTTAAATACTGTTATTATCACTATAATATGGACAGGAAAACTGAGGCAGAGAGACATTGAGTATTTCCCACAGTAACATAGTCAGAGCTGGAATTCAAACTCATATAGTCTGGCTAACTGCCAAGATTTACTTCCCTTCCATAAGAACTGTGTATAAATTTATTTTTTCTTATTAGAAGAAATATAGGCAGAAAGAAGAGTTAGATCCTTTATGTTGACTTAATAGATACTTCTTTTAAATAAGTTTTCATTCCATATCCAAAAGAAAGCAAAACCAAACAAAAGCAATCCCAACAAGTCAATCCAGTCAAAATCATATTGAGACAGTGCAGTTGAGGCTTCTGGTTGGATGTACCATTGACAATGGTCAGCTAGTATGTTGAGGTGAATGAAGCTGAGGACCCTTCATCTGGGAAAATATCCGAGAGGACAAAAGAAGCAGACTGTGAGTTGTTAGCTCTGCTTGAAAACCAAAGTCATACTGGAGGGTCTTGGGAGA
>PVKP010029279.1:0-29193 GCA_004027715.1 Plecturocebus donacophilus
CGGAGCAGGGACCGGAGCAGGGACAGGGACCGCGGCAGGGCAGGGCGGGCCCGCGGTTGCCCGCCAGGGACGCTTCCCCCTGGCCGGCTGCCACCCAGGCGCCCCGGTAGGACCCAGCGGGGCAGGCGCGGCCGCGATCGCCGAGCCCCGAGGCCGGCCCCGCAGCGCCGCGTCCCGCCTTCCCTCCCCGCGCCGCGGCCGGCCCGGGCGCTGCAGACACAAAGGGGACGCGCGTCACCCTACCTGGGCCCGCGCGGCCGGGGCTCCTGCTCGGCCGCGACGCGCGGCTCCGACGGCTCCGCCCGGTGCCGACTGCGGGGTGCCGGGTGCCCGCCGTTTGCCGTCCGCGCCTCCCGCGCCCGCGCAGCCCGCCCGGCCCCCACGGCAGCGCCCGCCCCGCAGCCTGCCGCCTGCCGAGAGCCCGCGCGGGGAGAGGCGGCGGCGCGGGCGGGGCGCGAGTGCGCACAGAGGCTGGGCAGGCTCGAGGCTCGGCCCCGCCCCGCCCCGCCCCCACCCCGCGCCGCGCCGCACAGCGCCCCCTGCCGCCCGCCCGAGGCCGGGAGCCGCCCCGCAGCCCCCAGGCCAGGCTCCGGGACCACGCGCGGCTGCGGAGACCGCCCGGGCACGCGAACGTGAAACGCCACTCCTGCTTCAGTGGCCTCCAGAAGACACTCCCCTGACTCCCACACCGAGGGAACACACGTCAGCGAGCTAGGAAAGAAGGGGTGACTCAACCCAACGCTGTAAACCGGGGCAAGCCGGGGCGCGAACCGGCGTTGGGCTGTGCGGCTGCGCCCTGGGCTCCCTTCCCGCCGGGCTGCAGACCCTGCCGGAGCCAGCACCTGCCTCCCAGACAGACCCTCGCTGGGGCGGCTGTGGGATGAGCCCAGAGCCTTCCTGAGCCAACCCTCGCCAGGAAAGGCTGTTCATCCCACTGCCTGCTTGTCTTGAAGGATGGAGAAGCGAGGGCACCCCGGATGGTCCCCAAAGGTGGATGGACATCTGGGATCCAAGCGATTTCTTTCTCTTTCTTAAGCTGTCTAGCTTGTTGGAATCTAGATCTATCTGCGAAGGTACTCACAGAATTCCTGTATCTTCTGCCACTCTTCGTAGAAGCTTCAAGTCACACAACTGTTAAATTACATGTCAGATGTGCATATATGAACAAAACCTACGAATGCGCATGAAATAACACCTTCTTCAATTTATAGATTCTCTTTTCTGCAGTATGAAATGGAAACCCCACTGGATCACCGTTTTTCCTTAATGGCATACCCTCCAAACTGTGTGGTCTAAATTCCAGCTCTACCACCTACTAGCCATTAAGCAAGTTACTTAACGTCTTTGTGCTTCCATTTTCTTATGTGGAAAATGAGGTGGCAATAGTATGTATGAGTTCTTGGGAGGGATTAAAGAAATCAAATAGGCCGGGCACCATGGCTTACCCCTGTAAGCCCAGCACTTTGGGAGTCCAAGGCAGGAGGATTGCCTTGAGCCCAGGAGATCAAGGCTGCAGTGAGCTGTGTTTGCATCACTGCACTCCAGCCTGGGCAACTGAGTGAGACTTTGTCCCTAAATAACCACATAAATAGATAGTCAAATTAAATATAACTGGCAAACTAAAAGAACTCCGTAGTCCTTAGCTACAATTTGTCTGATTTCTCCAAAGAGTTAAATCAGATGATTCTTAACTAACTCAAAGCTCTGTATAATTTGTATTCTGCTACACATACATCTTTGTAGTAAAATAAAATAA
Organism: Plecturocebus donacophilus; assembly: GCA_004027715.1. Classification (NCBI taxonomy): domain Eukaryota; kingdom Metazoa; phylum Chordata; class Mammalia; order Primates; family Pitheciidae; genus Plecturocebus; species Plecturocebus donacophilus. Next base: position 1,757 of record PVKP010029279.1, read on the forward strand.
ATCTGCCTCCTCTGGATTGAGAAGTTATTCGGGTAAATATTTGCCCTCTCCAAAGATATGAACGAGCACTTGCCTTCCAATGCGTTAGTTTCAAATTCTTTTTAGAAATGTCATTATTCAAGAAAAATGCACAATGAGAAGAATCTTAACAACAGCACTTTGTTACTCCAGCCTCTCACTGGAAGATGAAAATAGTTCTGCATAAAGGACTGAGCTTTATGAAAAATATATTCACACCTCCTATGTCCGGGTTGGGATACCAGAGAAGTTCCTGGTTGAGTACTACTTATGAATGAAGGATTCAGGGAATGTATGGGTGGGTGACTGCAAATGCACAAGGAGTGGACTGTGCACCCCACAATAAAGTGGTCCGTATTAAGATGCAGGCGTTCCCATGACACACAGAGGTCTAGCAGTCAAGTTGGGGAATGCATAGGAGCATCTGGGGCTGCAGGAAGAGAATTAAGGTGCAAAACCGCCCTGACCCAACTGAGACCCAACTGAGCTCATGTGGTAACACATGTGACTTCATTCCCATGCTCCGTCTTTGTGAATGCAGTCATTGTTGGGGAGATAATGAGAGGGGACACTGGCGTTGAAAGTACAGTTTACAGCAGGCCTCAAAAGGCACTCAGAGGCAGTTTCCTCTGCAAAGACTTACCAGCGTAACATGGCATGCCCCCTCCCCAGATCTCTGACCTGATGTAATAATTGGTCTTTGTCTGTGTTGATTATCAATCACACTTCATGTCGGTGGCCTTCACTCTCTGATTCTTAGATCTTAAGATTCTAGAGAACAGCATTTTTCCTTTTCTTGGTTTTTTCTTTTTTCGAGACAGAGTCTTGCTCTGTTGCCCAGGCTGGTGAGCAGTGGCACGATCCCAGCTCACTGCAACCTCCGCCTCCCGGGTTCAAGCAATTCTTCTGCCTCAGCCCCTTGAGTAGCTGCAACTACAGGTGCATGCCACCACGCCCGGCTAATTTTTGTATTTTTAGTAGAGATGGAGTTTCACCATATTAGCCAGGCTGGTCTCAAACTCCTGACCTCATGATCCATCCACCTCGGCCTCCCAAAGTGCTGGGATTACAGATGTGAGCCACCATGCACAGCCGAGAACAGTATTTTTCTACATTTTCCTTCTTAGGGCCTTGAACATAATAAGCGCTCAATAAACACTGAGTGAAATCCTTTCCTCTGAGCTATGCCTCTGAGCAGCTGCCCTAGTTCTCTCCAACAACAAGTTAGTTGGGTCTCTCAAGTTCACTTCCACCTGTCACTGTCAGTTTTCAGCCCAGCCCCCTACTCAGGTCTGGCTGGCCCATCTCCCCCAGAGGGCTGCCCCATAAAGCCCATTGTAGAGGACACTCGTTGTTGCCAAGTGTTTGTGCCAATGCCATGTGACTCACCCTTCACTCCTTGAACACTCGCTTCCTGATTACCTGAGGGGCAAAATTCTCTGCTCATGGGAAGCAGGCTGAGTGCTGCAGACAATGGCCCAGAGGCGGGGAAAGCAGACAGCCGTTCTGACACTTTTCTTGACACAAAATCAAGGGATGCTCAAGACCCACACTTGATTTTTTTTTTAAATTAGACAATGCAGTTTCTGTGAATTTGTAATCACACATTCCATAAATATAGAAATTCATATCTTTTTAATTTTTAAAATTAACAAATTCAGTATCTTGTTCTTCAGAGTAGCAGGAAATTAAATGTCAGTTTGCGTTCTCTCTTTTTAGAGACACATGAGAATCTGGGGGATGTTATTGTTCTGTGAATGTGGGATGCAACCTCTCATCTTCAGCCTGTCTGTGCTGCTGACCGTCTCATCCCGGAAGCCATGTCTTCTCTCAGGAGCAGACTGCACAAGGCTTCCCTGCCAAGACGCAGTCCCGTTAGCCAGACAACCTTCCCTGGGTAATGCCAAGCAACAGGGAGAGTTCCCGCTACTCTCAGGGTCTTCTTGGGAAAGCCTCTGATACAGTTGGGCTGTGTCTCCACCTGAATCTCATCTTGAATTGTAGCTCCCACCATTCTCACGTGTCATGGGAAGTACCCAGTGGGAGGTAAGTGACTCATGGGGTGAGGCTTTCCTTTACTGTTCTCGTGACAGTGAATAAGACTCATGAGATCTGCTGGTTTTATAAAGGGGCGTTCCCCTGCACACACTTTCTCTTGCCTGCTGTGACTTCGCTCCTCCTCACCTTCCACCCTGATTGTGAGGCCTCCCCAGTCATGTGAAACTGTGAATCCATTAAACCTCTTTTTCTTTATAAGTTACCCAGTCTCGGGTTTGTCCTTATTGGCAACATGAGAACAGACTAATACAGCTTCCCTGGTCTGCACTCTTTCCCTCCTCTCCTCAAAAGCATCCTCTCTTTCTTTTCCAATCTTGAAATCTCAAGTAATCTCTGCAATGGGTGTAACACCCAAGTAAGACAGGATGCCGAGATGTCTTCAAACAGCTTCAAACAAAACTTCAAGAAAGAAAGTGCAAGTGAGGAGGAAAATTCATCCTTCCAGTCACTTAACACTGCACTGTCATGGACTTGTTGTGTCCCCCTAAAATTCATATGTTGAAGTTCTAAGTTCCAGTAACCCAGAATGTGACCTTCTTTGGAACTAGGATCATTGCAGATAGGATCAGTTAAGATGAGGTCATACTGAGTGGGCTCTAATCCAATGTGACTAGAGTCTCTATTTAAGGGGAGATTTGGACACAGACACACACAAGGAGAACACCATGTGAACCTGAAGTCAAAGCTCAGGGTGATGCTTCTACAAGCCAAGAAACACCAAAGACGACCAGCAAAGCACCAGCAGCTGGAGGAGGAGCCTGGACCAGTCTCCCTCACAGCCTTCAAAAGGAGCCAATCCTGCCAAAGCTTTAACCTGGACTTCTAGCCCCTGTGATGGTTGATGTTAAGTGTCGACTTGGTTAAAGGATGCCCAGATAGCTAGTAAGACAGTATTTCTGTGTGGGTCTCCCAGAGTGTTTCTGGGCAAGATCAGCACTTGAATCCTTAGACAGAGTAGCGATCTTTCTTCAAACAAGTGCATTATCCAATCTCTGGAGAGCCTGAACGAAGAGGAGGAAAGGCACATATGTTCCCTCTGTTCCAGCTGGCACATCCATCTCCTCCTGCCCCCTGACTTCACAGCTCCTGGTTGGGCCTCAGGATTCCTCAGGATTCCAGCCTTACATGAGAGCGCACTTCCCCCTCCTCACCCCACCCCTGGCTCTCAGCACTTTGGCCTCCAGCTGATTTCCACCACCAGCTTTTCAGAGTCTCCAGCTTGCAGACAACAGATCATGGAATTTCTTGACCTCCATAATCATGGTGAGCCAATGCCAATAATAAATTTCCTATCTATCTATCTATCTATCTATCTATCTATCTATCTATCTATCTAATTATCTATCTCTATCCTATTGATTCTGTGTCTCTGAAGAACCCTAATACACCTCCAGAACTGTGAGACAATAAATTTCTGTGGTTTAATCCACCAGAAGGTGGTGCGTTGTTTCACCGGGCCTAGCAAACTAATACAGGCACATGGAAGGTGTCCACTCATGACTACAATTTAGAGAACAAGCACCATATTAAAAATAAAAGTACTATACAAAGGTGGCAAAATAGATGACAATAAATGAAAAGATTAACATGTGAATTAAAAAGTAAAGATCTTTTCCTAGCATACTCCCACAAAGTAGAGACGTGTCTGTCTTGTTTGCCATCATATTCAGCACTGGCAAGGTGAGTTCCAGGCACTTAATAAAAATTTGCTGAGTGAAACAAATCTTCCATGGTTCTTCTATTAACCAGATTTTCTATGCATGGCTTAAATTCAAGCTCCATAGATTCTACTCAGAACTGAAAAAGACCCAAGAGAAAGTTCTGTCTGATCTTTTCATTTCACTTATGGAAACACTGAGGTTTTACAAAGGCTGTGTCAGGTTCAAGATTCCTGCTAGCTCATGTCACACATGGTAATACTACAGATTCACAGGGCTTTTAACTTTTTATTAAACTGCTTTTCTATAGTAATCAATTGAATACGGCTCTTTGAGCTTGACAAAATTTTTAAAGGCGTTCTCAATTCTCCCAGAATGATTAGATTATATTTAACACCAGGCTGACTTCATTGTGGGTGAACATTTAATGCTCACTAGATAGTCATGCACTTTCCCAGATTTCCCGGCCCCCTCACAGTCAGGCCAGGGCACGTGACTCATTTTGCTCCACAGACTATGGACACAAGCCTCACTTTTGGGCCAAGGCAATGAGAAGAACTTCATGACACTGAACTTGCCCATCCCCGTCCCGTCCCAGTGATAACAGAGCCACAAATCGAGGTGGTGGGACCACCAAATGGAGTCAGCTGGATCTGTGGGTTGCCCACTGGTAGGATGATTCTCAGGAGAACATGAACTTGCATGTGTTAAGCTATTGACATTTTAGGATTTATTTGTTACTGCAGCATGGTCTTGTCTAAACTAACAACTAAAGCTAACACATTCACTGTAAACTGGTTTGGAGTAGCAGTAATTCATAGTTACTCGAGTCTTTAAGGAGAGCCCAAGTACAGTACTAGGTAGGCAGAGTAAGTCATTCAGTCTTAGACATGAGAGTACACTTGAGGTAGGCAGCCAACAGCTAGGAAAAGATGGGAACCTGGAAGAAATTGAGGTAGCAAATAGGCAGAAGGGAACACAGTACGGATGCCAGGTCCGTGTCCTGGACAACAGCTCAGGTGCCCGCAGCTCATTCCTTGTTGGTGCTACCACATGGTAGTATGTGACATTTAAAATAAAGCCAGGACTTGCTACTCCACCTACTGAACAGGGCTCAGGTTTATACTGCAAGGCATAGTGGATGCTTCAGTGCTTCATGCAGATTCCCTACAGAACCAAGGTAGTCATGATCCTTTGAGCTGGAGTGTCGGATGTGGAAGGCTCTCATCCCAGGAATCAACCCTTGGCCAAAGGTAGCTGCCTCCTGCAAAGCTGCTTCCAAAAACAGCTTGCCTGGTCCAGGCAAGGCTAATGCCTACCCTGCTTGCCACACCGTGGGACAACACTGACGGGCTCCTAGCCTCAGAGTTCCCCAGTAAATGCACCCCAGCTCCTCTGCTCCCTCATTCTTCTACAGGAACCCTTCCTAAACAGCTCTTAACAGGCAACTTCCACGCAGAGTCTGTTTCCCAGGGAACCTGACCTGAGACAAGAAGATGGGGCAAGTGAGCTCCAAGAAGACTGCTGAAGAGAATGGTAAAACGTTTTCCTAACTATAGATTATCTGACTTGGTAGGACCAGCAGGTTTATCTGTTGCAGATAGAGGTGGCAGGTGGGCTTAAGCAGGGATGGACAGAGCCTTGGATGCCACCTAAGAACGGAAAGTTCTTGGGGATGGTGGGAATAGGAATAGGAGCTGCAGAGACTCTTTCTGGACTGAAACATACTTAAAAGGCCCTTTAGAGATTATTTTGTTTCCTTGCTGTATGTTTCTAAGTATTTAACTTTTATTCTGCTACAATTTTAAATGCTCCTAGCCTTGGATTATTCAATCTCATTAAAATACATACAGTACTTAAAAAAACCCTTCTCTCTCTCTCTCCACACGCACACACACACACACACACACACACACCATCGCCACCTCCATCAACAATAGCAACAAACACAAACCCTCTTAGAGAACCCCCACCCCTTGACAGCCTGGAAAATCTCTCCTACTATTTTAAACTTCAGTGCAGCATTGACATCTCTGGTAACGTTTCTGTCACTCCCCTGGGTTAGCCAACCTTTCTGCTGAGCTGCGTTCACACCACTTTTGTTACTCTTATTATATTATTATATTTGTATGTCTGGCATTAGACATAAAAGAATGTAATATTAGCATGAAAGAATGCAAACTCCTCTTTCTCCTTTCCCCATCTTGCATGTGTATGAAGAGCTCTATCAATCTGTGTTCTCCTTTCTTCTTCTCTCATTTTATACCTTTGTGTGAAAGTTGGGTCTATTGGGTTGTATTTCTGAGAACTTGCTCTTGTCAGAGGATCACAGAGCAAAGCCACAACCCACTTCCTCTAAAGAAGACATGCACTCACAGTTTCTAATCATCAAGAGAGGAGCAGGCTTCGTGGATTAAAACAAACAAATAACAACAACAAATAAAACCCGGAAACCTGGAAGTTGAGTCCCAGACAGTTTGGAAGGAAGGATAAAGCCCTCGTCTCCCTGAGCTTGGCTCAGGCTTTGCTGCTAAAGTCAGTCTGGGTTTCATCAAGATCTCGCTATGCATGTGGTCATGTCAGTTGACTCCCTCAGTTCGTTTCCTTAACTATAAAATGAGGGATGATAACACTTCTCTTACACGGTTTCTGTGAGCAGTTAAAATACAAATTATCTAGAGCACTTAACACCATACTTGCCACATGCTCCAGGGTTCAAAAATTGTTAGCTGCCAAAATATGCTCTCTCTCCTTAAGGACCATATAGTTTAAGAGAAGAATGGTGTGTTCACTGGGAGAAGGCAGTGGCACATTTCCCTGAGACTAAGATTACTGTGATTCTATCAGTGGTAGAGCCACCCTCACTGGGAATGGAAATCTTGTAAAATGGGACTATGAAGTCCCAATGCCTTAACCCCTACTGAAATTGTATCTTCAGTATCAGTCTTAGACAACTTGAGTGTTATTTGTTACTGGATCGTTTTAGTCAGGACAGACTAATCTGTGTTATGGTAACAAGTAATCTCAAAAGGTGGACTGTCCCATATATGCCATTTGCTGTGACCATATTTGCCTCTCCGACACTATCCTCCCTAGAAGCATACAAGATCAAGGTTGCTTGTTTTCAGACTCTGCCATCTCAACCTGAGGCCTCCTCTGTAATAACAGTGGACTCAAAAGCAAATGTTGTAGAGCCTTGCACCAGTAGTTAAATGCACTCATCATCGGCTGGAATCAGTAGCTTTGCTTAACTGAAAGAGAGTGAGGAAGCATAATTTTCTCGTGTTCACAGAAGGGGTTATGGATGACTACTCAAAGTCTTTACAACAGGGAGTCAAAAAATTTCTTTCAAGAACAATGATTAAGGTTACAAGTTCTCAGTGACTAGCCAATGCCTGACATACCACTGAATAAAGTAGGGATAGTCATGGTGGCATTGAGACTTGAATTTGAAGACAGGCATCTGATAAGACAAGTCAGATCTTCAGCAGTCTTTCATTTGGGAAATAACATGTTTCATACAACTTGAATGCCTCTAAGAGGACTATGTTTCCTAGCTCGCCCCAGCTCCCAACACCCTGTGCTGTCTTATATCCAGTCACTTCACACATTTCTGTATCTCTGATTTTTGAGGCCATTTGAAGGCCTATATTGTACTCTTCACAAAGCAAAGCAGGGTTATTTTGTTGTGTTTTTTGTTTCCATAAGTTATTGGGAACAGGTAGAGGTGTTTGGTTACATGAGTACATTCTTTTTTTTTTTTTTTTCAAGAGTCTCAGTCTGTCTCCAGGTTGAAGTGTAGTGGTGCAATCTCAGCTCACTGCAAACTCTGTCCCCCAGGTTCAAGCGATTCTCTTGCCTCAGTCTCCAGAGTAGCTGGGACTATAGGTGCCCGCCACCACACCTGCCTAATTTTTGTATTTTTAGTAGAGACAGGGTTTCATCATGTTGGCCAAGATGGTCTCCATCTCCTGACCTCATGATCCACCCTCCTTGGCCTCCCAAAGTGCTGGGATTATAGGCGTGAGCCACTGCGTCTGGCTACATGAGTAAATTCTTTAGTGGTCATTTGTGCAACTTTGGTGCACCTATCAGCTGAGGAGTATACACTGCACGCAATTTGTAGTCTTTTATCCTTCACCCACATCCCACCCTTCCCTGCTGAGTTCCCAAGTCCACTGTGTCATTCTTACACCTTTACATCCTCATAGCTTAGCTCCTACTTAAGTGTGATACATACAATGTTTGGTTTTCCATTCCTGAGTTACTTTCCTTAGAATAATAGTCTCCAATCTCATTCAAGTTGCTGTGAATGCCATTAATTCATTCTTTTTTGTGACTGAGTAGTCAGAGCATTTTTAGGTTCTGTTCTACTAAATTTGTTAGATTTGAGCACTGGGAGGTGCTCGTCTCACTATTCCCATTAAGATGTAGAATGCGAGACCGGAGTCTGCCATGTTTTTTGGAGAGTGAAAACTTTGTTGCTACTTCTACTAACTTTCAACATTTATTTTACCTATTTGTTTACAAGACTGCCTTTTCCACTAAGCTTTGAGCACCTTAGCAACAAAAGTGTCATGTTTATTTTTGTGTTTTTAATGGGGGCTATAAAACCTGATGCATCATAGGTGCATACTCAATGAGTAAGTTAACCAAAGGGCAGTCATCTCAAGCCTCCCGTTCTCTCAGGTGTTCTTCCCCAAACCCCAAATGTCCTCTCTTCTTGCTCACAATAATTATCAGGACTTCAAACTGTGACACAAGGTTTTATCTATTTTGTCCTAAGTTACCTCAGATTAGGAAGGATAGCTTTTACACAGTGTGAACTCATCAGTAACTGTTATTAGTTACCAGAGGCTGCCAGGGGCTGTTTGCATAATTAACTCAAGTCCTTACTGTAATCTTTTTATCGATCCCTCATTTTGCTGATGAGGGAATGGGGCCTCTGTGAACCTAAGTATCCCACCCTTAATCAAACATGGTACTACAGCTCAAGCCAGGCTGTCTCCACAGCCTGTGCCTTTTCTATCACTGCTTTGCCTCTCTCACTCAGTTGTTTAACTCTCTTGTGTGTCCAACTCTTGTCCTAACATTTGTCAGTTTCTGAAAGGTGAAAACCCTAACTCCTCTTCTTAGATATTCCCCATAGTGTCTGCCACAGGTCTGACCACATGGTAGATATGCACCAAGTTGTCCCTGAATTAAACCTTTCAACTGCAAGGATCTTGCCAGGCATCACCCGGTTATGGTAGCCAAATAGGTAGGAAATAGCTTAGGTTTACTCTCTGTTCCCTTCTTTTCCCTCTCCTGGCCTATACCTGGGAGAAAGATGGGGCTGACACATCCCCATGACAACTTGATAAGAACAAGATTAATGTTTGCCACTTTCCCAAACTCCCTCAGTTTTAGAGAAAATCAGTGGAGACACTACATGTTCAATCATAACGAAGATATTTCAGGCCCTATCACAGATGATGGGGGCAATATTTAAAGCACTAGAAACTTCCAGATGTCACCAAGTCATACTGCCCACAGCATTGCTGGTTTCAATAGAATTGACCTTATTAAATGGCCTCAGACAAAGTCAAGTCAAATCTATTAGGTATACTGCATCTTACTGTTTCAACGACGGATCGTGCTATGGACTGAACTGTCTCCTTCCAAAATTCACGTCGAAGCTCTGTTCCCCAAGGTGACTATATCTGGACACAAGGTCTTTAGCGGGTAGTTCAGTTCAAATGAAGTCCTTACGCAAAAGGATGGTGGCCTTATAAAAGGAGAGATCTCTCTCTGTCCACCATGTGAGGACACAGGGACAAGACAGCCATCTGCAGGCCAGGGAGAGAAGCCTCACGAGGAACTGAACCAGATGGCACCTAGATCTTGGACTTCCAGCCTCCAGAGAAATGCATGTCTGTTTTTTCTGCCACATGGGATATGGTATTTTGTGATGGCAGCCTGAGCTGACTAATTCAAGTCAGTTTGACTCAACCAGCATTCGAATACCTGCTGTCTGCTAGGCTTCCTGGAAAAAGTGATATCTGAGTGATGATATAATGAAAAATGAGGTATTCTTCACAAAAGCCAATAGCACCAAGTACACACACACACACACACACACAGGTTTTCTGACATCTACTCATGTGGGCGAGTTCTCCGAAAGCTGAGTATAATCCAGGAAGAGAATTGATAAAGGTCAGTCTATTCAGATGTGTTGCTCAGAGGGTGTCAGGAACAAGATGAGGCAGCCTTGAATTTAAAAAATAAACAACTCTTGGGCAGTTTTCCAGATTCTGCAGTAATGAACTTGCACAGAGAAGCTTTGTGTTTATTTGTGTGTGTGTGTGTGTGTGTGTGTGTGTGTCTAGAGAGAGAGAGAATATTACCAAAATTAGTAGAATACCACTCACATACATAAACAAATATGTAAACAACTCAAAAACCAAATCCAATGGTTTTTCTCAAACGAACTCTGGCTTTTTAATGTCATTGAATGTCTTCTCATCTATTAGTGTGAATTGTTAAGAATGGCTGTTCTCATTAAAGGATAAAAGTCTAATTGACTTTAAGAAACTTCAGAAGATATTACGTGAAAAATAAAATTATTGCATATGAATGCAATTCTATTAAGCAATATATATGACCGGACAGACATGAGCTAAATTAGGGGTTACCTCTATGTGATACAATTATGGGTCATTTTAATTTCTTTATTTTGTTTTACTCTGTTTTCAAATATCCTCAAAATGTGTATTTTTTAAGAACTATAAAATAAATATTCTTACAATCTTTTTGATCATTTAAGTCCATTTTAGTGGCATCTGAGGTGGGCTTGCTGTAGTCATCCTAAGCATGTATGGGGCATTTTCATGTAATTAAACCTGACCTGCAGGGCTCGCAAGATGGGCAAATAGAAACAGCTCCTGTCTGCAGCTCCCAGCAAGACCAACACAGAAGGTGAGTAGTTTCTGCATTTCCCACTGAGGTACCTGGATCATCTCACTGGGACTGCTTAGACTGGGTGCAGCCCACAGAGGGTGAGCAGAAGCAGGGTGGAGCATTGCCTCACCCGGGAAGCACAAGGGGTCAGGGAACTCCCTCCCCTTGCCAAGGGAAGCCATGACGGACTGTGCTGTGAGGAATACTGCTTTCCAGCCCAGATACAATGCTTTTCCCATGGTCTTCACAACCCGCAGACCAGGAGATTCCCTCGGGTGCCTACACCAGCAGGGGCTGGGTTTCAAGCACAAAACTGGGTGGCCCTTTGGGCAGATACTGAGCTAGCTGCAGGAGTTTTTTATTCATACCCCAGTGGCACCTGGAATGCTAGCGAGACAGAATCATTCACTCCCCTGGAAAGGGGGCTGAAGCCAGGGAGCCAAGTTACCTTGCTCAGCGGATTCCACCCCCACAGCACCCAGCAAGCTAAGATTCACTGACTTGAAATTCTCACTGCCAGCGCAGCAGTCTGGAGTTGACCTGGGATGCTGGAGCTTGGTGTGGGGAGGGGCCTCCACCATTACTGAGGCTTGAGTAGGCAGTTAAAACAAAGCCGCTAGGAAGTTTGAACTGGTCAGAGCCCACCACAGCATGGCAAAGCCACTGTAGCCAGGCTCCCTCTCTAGATTCCTCCTCTCTAGGCAGGGCATCTCTGAGAGAAAGGCAGCAGCCCCATCACCGGCTTATAGATAAAAGTCCCATCTCCCTGGGATAGAGCACATGGGAAAAGGGGTGCCTATAGGCACAGCTTTAGTAGACTTAAATGTTCCTGCCTGCCAGCTCTGAAGAGAGCAATGGATCTCCCAGCACAGTACTCAAGCTCTGCTAAGGGACAGACTTCCTCCTCTAGTGGGTCCCTGACCCCTATGCCTTCTGACTCGGAGACACCTGATACAGGAGAGCTCTGGCTGGCATCTTGCAGGTGCCCCTCTGGGATGAAGCTTCCAGAGGAAGGAGCAGGCAGCAATCTTTGCTGTTCTGCAGCCTCTGCTGGTGATACTCAGGCAAACAGGGTCTGGAGTGAATCTCCAGCACATCCAGCAGACCTGCAGCAGAGAGGCCTGTTAGAAGGAAAACTAAGAAACAGAAATGAATTACATCAACATCAACAGAAAGGACACCCACACAGAAACCCCATCTGAAGGTCACCAACAACAAAGATTAAGGATAAATAAATCCACAAAGATGAGGAAAAACCAGCACAAAAACGCTGAAAATTCCAAAAACCAGAATGCCGCTTCTCTTCCTCCAAAGGATCACAACTCCTCACCAGCAAGGGAACAAAACTTTCAAAAATCATCAAGTCTTGAAAATAGATTATGAAGCAGAATTTCTGGATGGTGCTTAATGACATCAGACAACATTGAAATGCCACCTAGTGAGGAACACTGAAATTGCAGCTGAATTAAAATGACCTTTTGGGCAACAAAAATTTTCCATGATTTTGCTTTTTTGAAACAATGATAAGAAATTATTATTTTTTAGGCAATAACATACTAAGTTACACAAACAAACTGCATAGGATACTTCCACAGGGAGAGGGTTTTGTTCCCTGACCCAGTTTACATGACATTTTCCCTCATACTTGCTTTCTCTGAGCTGACTCTCCTTAAGCTGACCTAGATGGTACCTTATTTAAATTGATTTAGAGTTCATTCAAAAATCTGAGATGGTTCCAAGACACTCTCTCTACTCTTGCTCACATTCTTCCTTGTCCAAGGTTCTAGCATGATTTTAGGATATCTTATGCCAAGCTGGTGTGCCATCACTTCTGAGACGTAGGGACAACAAGCTATTCAACTTCACTCTGATTCCTTTGCTTGACAGCCTCATGTGACCTAAATGACAGGTGATCAAAGCAGTGAAAGCACTGCCCCCATTTCAATTCCATCATCAAATGGAAAGCTCATCTTGGTTTTGGTTAGAACCTTTGAAGAGAAAGGGACACAGGTACCATACACATAGGTAGCCAGCATTCAAGGAACAGTCACTGTGTGCTGGGCTGCACCACACCGTCTCTCCACATGTTATCTCCTTCTAGGGACTTCTTGAAAATTGGTAGGATTATCGTATCATATATTCTTAAAACATCTGTTGCCCATTTCTATGCTTCACGGTAAGAAGTACAAGACTGCAATGGTGTAAAGGCAAAAAGGAAAACGCACTACAACCAGCAGAAATAACTGGGGCAGACACTTTGTAATGTCTCAGTTGTGAAAATTGGTATCTGAGTATTTAGCAAAAAATATTGACTCACTCAAATGAACAAAACTAGAACAGGAAATAGCTTCAAAATGGAAATATAGAAGTCACAGTAAACATTGCTTAAAATATCAAATCCAAATTCAATATTGCCCCCACAGATATCACTATAGCTTATTTCTTACAAATGCATCATTGAGCTACATTTTAGGTCCTATGTATAGGGGGCTTATCTAAGCTTTTAGGGGGTCATATACACATTCCTGTGTGTATTCTCTCTTTTTTAGATTAATCAAACTCAAAACCAGAAGTGCTGTTTCAGTAACAAGGTTATAAGCCAGTCAAATAAAGTTAACAGTTTTATATTGTCTCAGGATTTGCTACCCAAGTTATTTATGAGTTCAGTGACCACAGGTAATCAGATGTCATGTGCAGCAGAAACAGGTTTTCAGCCATTGGGAAATACCACGGGGATATACTGCAGACGATGGCAGCCACTCTGGGAGTTTCTCCACTGGTGTGCTGAAGTCTCATTCCACTTTCCGCTCTACCAATCCAGCTTCAGATCAGCCTTGCTCCATGTGTATTTTCCCCCTCGCTTCAGAAACATCTTTTCATCAAATCCACTGAATTTTATAGCTTCTTCTACACCAACATCCAGGATGGACTTGGAAGGGTCTTTCCGTCCCTTTGTACAGTTCAGAAAGCGCATCTAGAAAATTCATAACAGAAACTGGTATATTTCCATGCAATGAATCCTGCAAAACTCAATCTAGAGTATCAATCCCAAATAGTTTGGATATTCCAATCATGTCGACAAAAACTTTTTGAAATCTGTGGCTGATATTGAACTCCTTGTACCCTACCTCTACTCAACCAGCTCATGTTCTGGTGGAAGAGGCTGGCCTAAACAGTAGATCAACTGAGCACACAATAAACAGAATTATATGCGTCCCACATGGGCAGGTGTTGCTCTACTGGGGGAAGGGGTGAACAGGAGAGGCTTCTCCCAAATGCTGACATCCGAATTATGTGTTGAGATTTTAAATTGGAGGGAATGGTATCATAAAAGCATGGAAGTGTGATATAGCATGGTGTACTGGGGAAATTGGAGGTAGACGATGTTTCTGGAATAGAAACAATGTGCCTGTATAAGTGCATGCATGTATTAGTGTAAATATTAATGAAGGCTTGTTTTGAGAAAGAGAGAGGATGAAAAAAACGTGCTGCTGAGGCAGACGGGTGCTGGATCAAGAAGAGTCTTCTATGACCTGCTAAGGGCCTTTTTAAAAATCTGATTCCATCCGTTTTCCTTTGTTTTATTCTGTCCTATTCTACTCTGTAGGCAGGAATGATTTCTTCACGCTCCGTATGACCTACACTAAGTGTTTCACAGGAGCTCAACTAATATTTGTGGAAGCAAAATGTTATTCAATTGGTAAAACAAATTTTGCTTTGACTATGTGTTTTCCAGATATGTGGAGACTAGCAGCTAATTTGCTGAGGGAAGCTGGTCAAAATCCCTGGTCAATCATAATCGTTTCCATTCCAAAAATTAATTGTTTGAATGTTTCTCAGAAACTGAATGTTTTCCTTATCATCTTTTCCCTTATGCTCTATTAAGGAAGCTTATATTGTTAAGAAATGGAATGGCTATAAACAATGATTGACTAACTTGAAAATAACAAAATGTCAGCTGGGCATGGGGGCCCACGCCTGGAATCTCAGCATTTGGGGAGGTCCAAGAGTTCAAGACCTGCATAGGCAACATGCCAAAATCCCGCCTCTACAAAAAATACATAAAAATCTAGCTGAGTGTGGTATTACACCCAGCTAGCTACTCAGGAGGCAAAGGCAGGAGGATAACTGAGCCCACATTGTGCCACTGCACTCTAGCCTGTGTGACGGAGGAAACCTTATCTCAAACAAAAGCAAAAACAAACAAACAAACAAAAACACAGAAAGAAAAGCAAATATCAAAAGTGACATAAGCATTTCTCCAAAAAACAAATCCAATTTACATATTGAACTCAAGGTTGTTGAAGCTCATTTCTTTAAAACATCTTCAGGTGGATTTTTTTGTCCTTTGCTAGGAAGAATGGCAAAGGTTACAGATATAGGAAAAAAAAAGACAGAGGAAAGGAGAAAGTGATTTGTTTTTCAATTTTGGGAAGGGCAGGTTTCCCTCTCCCCTTGGAAGGCAGTGGGGGTAGGAATAATATCAACGGTGTTTGGAGTAGAACCATAAGCTTCTCTTCACCAAAGCCAAGGTTTATCAATTAGAGGAAAAGCCAGCTGTGTTTGGTTTGTCCCAGATAATGAGAAGAGTGATGGCCTTCCTCCAAAGCAGGCTGGATGCCCTATCTCAGGAGAACCTCCAGCCCAGGACTACATAACAGATGACTCTGTTATGTGTGATAATCGGTTCGATGTGACATCCACGATGTACAGCCATATGGTAGAAAATATCACAGGGTACTCAGTGCAAATCAGTGCCGGGACCTGGGTTCAAGCTTATGCTGTTCCGGCGTTCAGTTCTATATTTTACCCTGTGAATTGAGGGCTCTGGCACAATCGTAATCACTGACCATAAAACTGTGAAGTGCTAATTAAGGACAAATAGGTACTAGGTAGTTATGCTCAGGGAACTCAACTCTGGCATTGCTGCTAATTAATTAAGTGATCATTTTATAACTCATTAGAAATACTCACATATTCATCCAGAATAAGGTAGGAGTCTTTCATCTGCAAAGAAGAAGTTAATACGAATTTAGTTTGAGGTATATTTTTCAGTAGGTGAGCTCAACTGTCCACCTTTAGTGTTTGTGTTGTATTATTTTGGATCCGGCATTTCTCATTTCCCTTGAGCTGCCTTTGTCGTGGCCCTTGCAAGACGAGGCCCTGTGTGCATTCAGTTTCCAACAGATCACAGCAGGCCTGGATTCTCTGCTCTTTGCTGAAAAGGTCAAACATCAGAACCTCCATCCTGAAGGTTTCCCTGACAATGAACTCCAAGGCAATTTCCCCATCCCTTTACACTTTGGGAGATCCCTTTTCTTCCTTACTTGATATGCCCAACGACTGTGTCCACCATGTATCTAATATCCCCCTTCTCAATTTATAAAGCAGAACTGTCTTGAATGGTATTTTTTTGGAGCTAAAGGGTGGCTTTACCTGAGGATTTTAATATTACCCTAACATTACTTATAAATAGTGATGCCTTCTATAGGTATAAAGAAGGTGTACCTGTACTGTTGATCGGAAGGTATTTCTTCCATACCTACCCTTGTAGATAGGGGTCTGCAAAATGTTTTCTGTGAAGGGCCAGATAGTAAATATTTTCTACTTGGCAGGCCACACAGTCTGTCACAACTAATCAACTGTGCATCGCAGCCCAAAAGACAACGCAAGCAATACATAAGGAAAAGAGCTCCGCTGAGCTCCACCGAAACTTCATTTATGGGCCCAGAAAGCCAACTCTTACATAATGTTCACTGGTCATAAATATGATTCTTGCTTTGATAGTCCCTCAACAACTCTTAACTTGCATCCTGTACTACAACAGGTGGCTGGCCAGATCCACCCCTCGGGCCAGCATTTGCCGACTCCCATGTATGGATGGGAGCAGACCCACTGTTCAGTGTCTAGGGGGGGACCAGCAGCATCAGCGTCACCTGGGAACCAGTTCAAGGTGCAGAGTGGTGGGCCCAGCTCAGACCCGCTGAATAAGGGTCTGCCCTTTCACAAGATCTCAGGTGATTTTTTTGAAGCTTGAAACAAACTGGCTAAAAGGTTGGTGGGCTTTGGGGTCATCAAAATTCAGATTTTGCCTCTGGTACAAGTCAGATAAATGAGCACCTACCACTCAGCCTCTTGGTGTATACCTACAATGGGGATAATAAATCCTGGCTTATGAAGCATTTGTGAAAATGGCAACAGGTCAGGGATAACAGCCCCTCTTACAAAGGAGGCACTCAACCAGATTTTCTTTCATCTCATATTAGCTATTTAATTAAAATGGAGTTTTAAAAAATGTAATAAAATAGTACATAGAAGAAAACCTCCTCTACCCCTTTTCTCTTCTTTTTAATGGTCATCCTGTCCTGCATTCTAAAATTCTCTTATTCATGCTCGCTTCAATATTACCTTTTAACCTTGAACCATTTACCTAGCCTCAGAAGTCTAAAGCATAAGGAATGAATGTCTGCTCTGTGAGTTCCTAGCATTACGTAAGCATACGGGGTAAAGATTTTCCTGTATGTGTATTTTTGGATGGCAGATGGAGAAGTTGCTTATAAAATAATAGCACTAATATTTATGTTATAGAATTCTAAAGTTCAAAAAGTTATAAAGGTAAAAAAAATACTAATAATTCCACTACTCCAAGATAACCATAGGAATATGGAGAGATGCATTTTTTTACACGTTAGGATTAAACTTCAAATTAATTTTGCATACTGTTTTTTATCTGTATCTAGTATTGTATTATCAGAATTTCTCCTGTTCACTTAAAAATTTTTGGAATATGCATGTTAGTCTGTGTAATATTTCATTCTGTGAACCTACAGATCTACCCATTCTCTCTGTATGCTAAATGACAGGCTATCTTTAATTTTGGGGTATTATTCTTAATACTGCAGTAACATATCTTTACATAAATATTTCTCTACATCTGTGAATATTTCTCATGTTTTAAGGTACAATTTCTGAATTTGAATATGTGACTATTTTAAAGGTTATAAAGTTAGCAATTTGTTTTCTAGGAAGGTTGCAATGATTTATACTCTTGCTAACAATATGAACCAAATACAATATCAAATGCTCTTAAAATGTTTATTCACCATTTGTTTTCCTTCTGTAAATCATCTATTTATGACCATTCCTGTTTTGCTTTTTTGATGTTAATAGATTTTTATTGATTTAAAGAACTTTTAATATAAAGACTTTATTTGATACAATTCAGTATATCACATTAACATATTTCACTTTTAATTTTATGATATGTGTGAAATATAGTTTTAATTTTATGGATTCAATTATAGTATCATAATTTTTTTTAAGTTTGTATCTTTCATTAATAAGGAGGTTTCTCTACTGTGGCAGGAAGAAGGATTTTTTTTTTCTGTCGCTTCTGAGAATGCATCTTTAGATACCCTGCCTCTAGTATTACCTGGAAGCTCCGTAGTGTAGACTTGCTTTGATCAACCCTCTTTTATCTGTTTATGAAATCTGTGCTAATAGGAGGATGGATCCAATGGTCATTACATTAGAAAAGTAAATGGTTGGTGAAACATTTCTTTTACATTCTATGCAACAAAATTATACATAGAGATTATTCAACTAAATAATGTCATAATGTTGATATCAATAGAGTGGCATTTGTTAGTTCTTTCTGTTTAGGGACTGTGTCATACATGTATGACACATAGGGACATTATACATATATGAATCGTATATCAAGAATGTCTACATGAATCTATATACAGTTGTATCATTTGCAAAGTACCACTCTATCCATCGTAGATAAACTGAAGCTCTCTAAAGACCCCACAGCAGGGAGCTGGCAGAGCCAATGGCAGCCCTATCTGCCTTGACATGGCACCCCTCCCATCTCTCACCACTGAACCCTCTAAAGTAACAATGTGTGGTACCCTTGGCTGAGAGATTTCCCTTTTGGGAATCTATCTGAATATATAATGATAAAGAAAAAAACTTTTGCTTTATACAACCTTCTGGTTAGATTCAGGCACCAAACAGGACACTTCTTTGTGGCGCTCCAGGAATCTTTCAAATTCTTCATCACTAATAACAAATCTTTCCGCCTCTCTTAGAGCATCTGCTCCAGAATTTTCACCCTCGATTAAGAGGCACTGGAACACCTGAAAGGCAATGGTAGCGTTGGCTTTGCCGAGACCTCTCCGTCATGTTTTCCCCCAAACCTCACTTCCCCTGTTCAAGCTTCATCTCTTCTGAGCAAAGACTCCACAAGCTGAGGAACATTCTATAAGGATATGACTTTGGGGAAAGGAAAGCTTGCCCTGAAATTTAGGAATACGATGTCAGAAGCACAAACATTCTTAAAATATAAACTTTCAAAAACTGGTGTAAATTATGTTTGATTTAGTCTTATAATCTGGGATTTTCAGGCAACAAAATAATGGGTACTTATTGAAAAAGCATAAACTATAAAAGAACAAGAAAAATAAATCATGTAATCCCATAACCAAGAAAAACACATTTTAAAAATATTGTTTTCTCTGCTGATTTCTAATATATCCTTATGAAGGCCTCTAGTATGTCTGTTTTTCATTTAGTATCTAAGAACTGTTTTTCAAAATCATTCCTATTCTCTTTCAACAGTGTTTTAAGTATACAAATGTGTGTGTATGAGTGTGTACAGTGTATGATTCTATACATACTATCATCATTTGAAAATAGCAGTCAGTCCTAGCGAAGGCAAGCAATGAAGAGACTTGCCCAAGGTGACAAAAGGTGACAGCTAACCCAAGACAGAGCCAGGACAAGCCCAGATCTAAAGGGTTTCCATGGAAAGGATTATTCTACACAGAATTTCACTAATGTCATTGTCTGAACCACTCAGATCCCACTGTAGTCAGATGAGAAGAAACTGTCAACACTTCAATACTGCCTTTTTTGTTCACTCTTTATTTTTCCCCTTCTTTTTTGGTCCTTGGTTTTTTGATAACTGCCTCCACTGGCCCCTGGTCGCAGGATAATTTTGCTATTTGCTTTCGTGGTGTCTTCCTTAAGACTGTGAGCATCTTGGGAGGGATTGCCACCCACCCGCATGCCCCATCCAGGCTCAGGGTAAGGAGAGGTCTGGCAAGGAAGGACTGTTCTTCCACGTAGGTCTGAATCATGAGCACACTTGACTACCAAAGAAGACATACATCATGGGTATTTTTTTCCAGGAACTTTGCAGAATCAGCCAGCTAGAATGGAAGGGCCTCTGCAGGAGAAAACCAAGTCATAGGAGCTGTAAGGGGAACAATACGGAGGGTGTGGGATTGGGCATGGAGGGGTAGAAGGAGCCCCCTCCTCCCATGCTGCTGGAGCAAGCCTACATACAGGTGACAACAAAGCCTCCCAGTGAGCAGTCCGCATGCTCAGTGCTGTTTTCCCAGGCACGCAGCTGGTGGCACTCTCCAGCCCACAGCCTCGTGCTGGAGGAGGCAGCCTCAGGAAACCAGGTTCCGAGTGCCATGTACGATTGGACTAAGAATAGGCACCTGATGCAGGGTTATCAATTTATATCAGTTGGAAGCCTGAAGGCATCAACAGTCTGGTTTTCCAAATAGGCAGGAGCTGCTTCCACCAAAAGAGTCAGGATCTTGAAATGGCAAATCTAGAATGAATCAGATGAATGGAAGCCAGCACAGCAGTCAAAATATCTGAGAGGAAGGCTGTGAGATAGGAGAAAACCAAGCTGTGGGGAAAAAATACTTACACATCTGAAAAAAGGATGCCAAAAGAGAACAATGAGGAAGGGGGTAGTGGCAGGAAACATGGGGCAGAGGAGAGAGGTGGGGACAGGAGCGGGTCTGGCAGGAATGCCAGCATCTCTAAGGCAGCTTAGCCCCTGCCTGGAGCCTCTGCCTTCCCAGTGGATCATGGTCCCTGTTCTTCCTATCATACCTCTCTCGTTAGCTTTCCTCCAGTTCCTTCTAGACCTGGGAATGCGGCTGATATTTCACATCCTTATATATGTAAACAAAAGTCCATGTTCAAAACACCTATTAAAAAACGTTAAAAGTACCATCTCCAGCTTCCCCTAACCCACGTCCACATATTACAGGACAGCTTCGGGAAAATGACAGAATACCCCTTTCCCTCCTCCCTAACTCTATTTGGAATGCTGACATGGATTGAAAGAAACCTCCAAGGCAGCTTTGGAGGAAAAGCTGTTCTTTGCGCAGGCAAGCCCTCTAGTCTGGACGTGACTTTCTTCTTCAGGTCTTTGCCACCTACGAAAATTATTTCCATTTTTCAGAGCATAGCCAAATGCCTCCTCCTATATGAAGCCCTCCAGTTAAGCTCAGCCTGTTTTGCCATTTCACGCAATGGAAGCCCACATCGCTTGCTACTGTGTGAGTTTTCCCACATCTCTGTGTGTTTGTGCCAGCACTGAGCTCTGCATCTGATCTTCCATTGCATCCACTCTGGGCTCCAGACACAGGTGCTGCGTAGCTAAACAACAATCCCCAGAACCGCTCGCTAGAAATACATGTTTTGCAAGCCCTCCTGACTATGCGTGCCTTGACCACAGGCCCTGTTTCAGGACAGCAGATATGAGGCCCAAGAAGCTGCTTTTTAAACAGCCTCCTGATTCAATGCCGATGAGCAGTCAAAGGTAGAAAACAAGGACTTTAGTCATCATGTCTGCATGTAGTGGGTGCCACATATGTGGAGCTGGCTTGTGTGTGTAGCCTTTAGGCTTTTAGTAGCGGGTAGTGGGGTCAGCCCTAAAGCATGAATCTGGGAATAAAAGTCCCATTTTGCTACAACTTGGGGATGACTTTACCCCTAATGTCACCCAGAAATTCACTGCATCAGAATTTATGAGGAACCTGTATCTGTCCATCCATAAGCCAAGAGTTGCAAAAACAAATTTTGGCTTTCTATGAACATATTCTTTCAAACATTTCCAAGCACTGAGCATATTTTTTGATGTTTATCCTCACAATATTCCCAAAGGAAATCATTTCAAGTTTTCAGAAAAAGGAAGTAAGGCAAAGAAAAGTATAGTTTTAAGTCTAACATAGCTGAAAAACCAAGGACCTGATTTCTGGAATGGCTTGTGAGGTCCAGAGTTCTCTTGTATAAGTGTTGTTTTCAGTTTCATCGACAAAAGCCATTCCTGAACGTTTTCTTGCAGAAATCAGCAATGGCAACCTTGCGTACTTACTTTCCAGCGGACAGGGTTTAACGCTTTGATCTGTTCAGTCATGTCCTCTTCCACGTTGAAACGATTAATGACAGAATTTATCTTGAAAGCAACTCTATAATTCCTACACCATGTCCTCAGCTTCTGAAGGTTTTCCACATGGTTCTTCTTTCCCTGGCCACGGCCAATAAGGACATTGACTTGCTCGTCAAAGCTGTCACAGGAGATAGCAAGAATGTCCAAATATTCACCTGAAGGAAAATGATCACCTTTAAACTTTTCTGTCCAAGGACCAAGCCCCTCAGGCTATTTATATCTCTTGTGATAAAATAGATCTTGTTTTAATTTTTTAAAAGGCACTTTTCCTTATATCCACAAAACTCATTGAGATATGAATTATACTTTCTTCTGGTGTCAAATAAACTTGAAAATATGCATGTAAAATAATGATGCAAATACTTACAGCTGATTATTTGAAAACTCTGCACATGTCTATGTGCGAACACTTGTTGACATATTTAAATGAGGTTTTTCATTTATTCCTGCACAGAAAGTATGTAATTTCTGAGGCGGGTAGATATATTTGGATGCCTCCAGACTTATTTATGAACAGTTATAAATTTACTTCTTTTTCTTTCCATCACACAGGTAAAACTGCCCCATTGAAGATCCCTAGTATTTTTGCCTAGTTCCTCAGTTTCTTCTTGACATCTGCTTGATAGTCGATTAATCATCTAAATATTTAGAGACACTCTACATGATGTCAGAGACAGCTGTGCTAGATGTGGAGAAAACCAAGAGAAAGGGAAGCCTAGTGTGGGAATAAAGTATAAACAGGCCCCTCCTTGCAACATGGTTATGTGAAGAGCTGTGATAGCGGGTTGTTTCGGGAGCACATAAGCATTCACAATTACCTTCGTTTTGGCTTCTGTAACACTAGTTCCTACTCCATCTCTCTTATTACTCATTCAGTTTCCTCTGCTCCTTTATGCCATCCACTTATCTCTTAGGTACAGGCATTCTCAATGGCTGAGTCATTCCTTGCAGTTGATTAAGTCTGAATTTTCCTAGTTTTGTGAGTTGTTAAGAGTTGACTATTTTTCTTAAAATTACTTTCAAATTATAGAAGCTAGAAAGTCCCCAAACTCTTTAAGCAACTATCCTCTGATGTTATAAAAAGAGGCATTTTAATTCCCATTTTGGGGCTAATTTTATTTTGCCCATAAGTAACATATGCCCTCAAAACATCTAGCAGAAACTGGAGCCAGGATAAAGCAACTGTTCATTATTTAAAACAACTCAAAACATTCTAAAATTGATCTGAAATAAATCCCTAACGGCATATCACATTGTGAAAAGGCAAGTGACCGAGGACCTGATCTTCAGACAGACCAGAAATTAAGTTCAAAACCAAAAACACAGAGGCCTATCAGTTACACTAAAGACTGACCTAGTTGATTTCCAAGTCATCTAAGGATTTGTAAGTCAATTGCTATACTCTGCCCCCTTTCCAAGTTTTGCTATATCTCCATAACTCTCCTCCTGTTCTCAGCATTTCCTTTACAAAGCTCTTGGGAAGAAAGATTTAATGGAGCAGATCTGTTTGCTCAGTCCCTACATCTTTCCAGGAGAACCTGAAACCATGGTGGAATCTTGGTAAACCCCTGCATATATGAACCAACACAATATTCTATATATCACTAATTGGTGAGGTGAATAAACCTGGAGCAATGGGGCCTGTTGAATCAACTTGTCACAACTTGCCAGGAATGTTTAACAATATCCACGATTTCCTTGCTTGCATTGCTGGGGTCCTGAGGTTCAGTTTCAATAGCTGGTTACATAGCAGCACGGGTGTAAATGACCAGCCCTGTATAAAGCCTCAGAGCCTAGTACTCAAATGGACCTTCCTGTGCAAAGATATTCCAAATATGTCCCCGTAGTTCACGGCTAGAGAGGAAGTACGACTTGTGAGGCCTGGGATGGAGAAGGACTCAGAAGCCTGTATCTGGCCTCTCTGGACTCTGGTGATGTATGTGTTTACCCCGACGTTGCTGTTTTGTTTCCTTTACTCTAAGAAACCCTAGCCGTGGCCAGGCGCAGTGGCTCATGCACTCTGGGAGGCTGAGTCGGGAGGATCATGAGATCAGGAGTTTGAGACCAGCCAGGCCAGCATGGTGAAACTCCCATCTCTACTAAAAATACAAAAATTAGCTGCGTGTGGTGACAGGCACCTGTAATCCCAGCTATTTAGGAGGCTGAGGCAGGAGAACTGCTTGAATCCGGAACCCGGAGGCAGAGCTTGCAGTGAGCTGAGATAGAGCCCTTGCACTCCAGCCTGGATGAGAGAGCAAGACTTGGTCTCGAAAAGAAAAGAAGAAAAGAAAAAGAAACGAAAAGAAAAGAGAAACCCTAGCAGTAAGTATAACTGGCTATTGAGTGTTGGAAGTCCTTCTTGCAAATTACCAAATTGGAGAGGTAGTGGGGCTCTGAAACAGCTCCTCTCATTCACTCAAGCACAGAGACCCATCCCTGATCCATAAAGCCAAAGGTGGACCAGACAGGCATCTATATACATTTGTTCCTCACAATGTCTAAAAATATTTCTAATTATTTTCAAATATTTATAATTGTAGATTTTTCATCTATGTTGAATAATTTGAGGATCATCCAAATTCTCATGTTGCACAAAAATCAACGGAAGCGCCTAGTTGGCTGTCTACTCATGCACTATAGGAATACGGCATGAGGCTTCTTGTTCTCCACAGTCTTCATGCTTTCTTATTGTCTCCATGCTGCTGACAGCGGCTTTCCTTACATGCTTCTCAATTCACTAATGTATATCACTTTCTCCCACAATCCTGAGAGCTTTGACTTGGGCACGCCGTGCTGTCCCTGCTAAGCACACCACAAGGACATCCTGGACAGTTGATCTTGGAGGAAGAGCACTGGTTGAGTACCCACCCAGAAAACCCCACCAGTTAGTCTCCATCACACTGCTTTCTCAGTTTCTTTTGTATCTGTCTGAGGATGGTTTCCAAAATTCACTTTTGAACCTCAGACCCCCTGTGTGACAAAGTGCCACCCTTCACTACCATTTTGGTTTTACATACTACCTTGTGGGCCCTTCCTAATTCGCCTGCCCCTGACACCTTTGCTCTTCTCTTCCTGATTCACCCTTATCAGATGGACCCTTCAACCCACATCCACAGTGTCCCTCCCCCACAGTCCATGTCTGCACCATCTCAGATGAGGTATCAAAGATGTCTCAGCAACATCCTCAAGAGATTATAAATGCAGCTTCTCTTTGAATGATTTCAAGGCTTGAACAGCTCATACAAGAAAAGAGCAGGGAATTGTAATATAACAGGCTACATCTGTTCCCCAGCATGACAGTACATATAAGAAAAGCTAATGTTTTCCAAGTCCTTCCTAAGTTTCAAGTACTGCTATATGGACATAACATCTGCAGAAAACTGAACTGCGAGCAACCTCAGCAGCCTTAGAATTCAGCAGTTCTTAATCCTGGCTACACAGTGAAATCCCTTTGAGCCCCCCACATTGGCCAATCCACACACCACGAGGTTCTGATACAATTAGTCATGGATCCAGTCCAGTCCCAACAGAGATATTTTATTACAAAGTTGCCAAATGTGTTAATTTTCCCTGCTACTGTCTAAACCAAGGCCAGAGGTCTTATATTTACTAAATTGCAATGTACAAGATAGTCATCTCAGTAATAAGGTCTATTATCTAACTTGCCAAACTTGTGTACTGAGAGCCCTGTGGAACTAAAACTGCCATAATGCCATGCGCAGCTTGAAGAGCGATTAGAGTAAGCAAGATTAGTTTTTCCTCCCTTCCAGTTCCTCGGCAGGTCTGGCTGAAGGCCAGGATGGAAAGAAATACAAGAACCAACAGTAACAATAGCAATAAGGAGAGGGCCATCCCATGAAGCGCACCATAATTCTGGAACCACCTCTCCCGGATCAGGCTTCCGTTGCTCACGATGCTCACGCTGGGCAGACGCAGCTCCACTTTGCAGAACTTCACCAGCTTGCCCAGGTATTCTCCCCGGTCATGAATAAATGGCTCTCCGCCTGAAAAGTTGATCTTCTCCATACCTGTGGGAGGTAATACATAAATTTTACCACTTAACAAATATATACATTATTTTTTAAATAGCAAAAATAATATTTTCTCAATGTAAAAAACTGAAATAAAACTTTCTCATTATCTTCCCCTCCTCTAACCCTAGTTCTCAACACCAGTCCCACCCAATGGGAATAGCATGTGTTTAATTCAGGGTCTAAACAGGGATGCCGGGAATTGGTTACACAGATGAATAGAATTGCTCTGACACCGAAGGGTACAATGAGGCAACACAGGGATTTGCAAAGCAGAAAGCCACATGCCTCCCACCTGCCTGCCATGTGGCATGACTGTTCATGCGCCAGCTGCCAGCCTGGGAATGACACTCCTCCTCACTCTGTGTTTCCCACCCTACTCCTTGTCCTGGATTCTGCATCCCCCTCTCTCTTGGGGTTACTCCCTTATTTCAGAAAATTCCTTTACAAGCTTCCTGGAAAAAATGTAAAATAGGAATTAAAGTGGAGACTTGTATACCTCAAAATGCATTGGTGATCAATTCTTTGGCCAGGTATCACATTCTAGGTGAAATCATTTTTACTCAGTTTTAAATGCTCTTGTTCAGAGGCCTGATAACACTCTCACTGTAATCTTTTTTAAGTGCATGGCTTTCTCCACTCTCCAGAAGCTTTCTTCCTAAGGTTTTGAAATTTCAAGACAGGGTGTCCTAAAAATCTCTCTTTATTCACTGTCTGGCCACCTGGAAGGCCTCAATCTAAAATCACAGCTCTTTATGTTATGAAAAAAAATCTCATATTATTTGATTGTTCGCACCTTGTCTCATTTTTACTTTTTCCTTTTTTCTGGAACTTCTATTCCTGGAATATTGGAGTGTCTAAATTTAACCACTATTTTCTTATCATTTTCCTTCCTATGTCTATCCTGTTTTTTGGTCTCGTTTTGGTAAGACTTTACCTTTTCGTCTTTCTATTAAAATTGCACTTTTAGAAACCCCATTTTTAGTTCCTGAGATGCTTCCATATTCTGACTATTCCTTTCTTGGAATTCTATTCTTGTTTCACATATGCAATTCTTTATCTCTCTGTAATTACTAGTTATAGATTTTTTGGAAGTTTTCTTCTTTCCACATCCTCTCTGCGCGTTTGTTTTGGTGTCTGTCTCTTCTCTTGATGTTTTTGTTCATTCATTCAAATTTCAATGTGGCACGAAATAGCTGAATGGAATTTTGTGATGAAGGGAGGGGCTGGTCCAAAGGAGGGTTTTACTAAAGAGAGACAGAGAGGTAAACCGACGTATTCATTGGAAAACCTCCAAATGCTAACATCCTTGCTCTTTACTCTGGAGTCATCTTGTTTTCTCAGAGAAGAATATCTGTCTCTTGCATGTGTTATACACCCGCCTGCCTGCATTCTAGGAGTATGGGGTCGATGCGATACACACTCGCCTGCCTGCATTCTAGGAGGATGGGGTCTATGTGATACACACCC
>PVKP010029280.1:0-29194 GCA_004027715.1 Plecturocebus donacophilus
CCCCCCCCCCGAGCTGGGTGCCATTGGCAGCGGGCAGGCAGTGGCATACGGGGTAGGCTCTGGTTGCCGTAGCAACCTGCCAAAGTCTTGGGTGGAGGCACATGGCCTACAGGGTGTGTGGGGGGAGGGGACTCATTTTTCTCTGTCCTGGCTTAGGCCTCTGGGCTGCATAGCCTATGAACCTGGAGCTCTGCTATTGGAGACATGGGGGTGGGTGAGTGTGAAAGGGAAGGAGAGGGCATCTAAAAGATCTGCAAATAAATCCGAGAGCTATTGCATCATAGATGAGCATCAGGGATCATCTCTGGAAGGGCCTTGTCAAAATGCAAAGAGATTGCCCAATAGCTCACCTGCTGAAACCTCAGAATAGGCATCAGGAACCCGAGTTCTAGGCTTACTTCTGCCACTGGTAGGCTGTATGACCTTAGACAAGCCCCTGTGGCTCTCTGGGCCTCAGTTTCTTCAATAGTAAATGGACATGGCTGGTCCAGATTACCTCTAAGACCCCTTCAAGCTCTGGGTGGGTATGCTGAGGGGAGAGGGAACGCAGGTGCCTGGAAGATGCCCAGTTGGGAAAGGGCTGTGAGTTGTATCAAATCTGACTCCCAGGCTTAGTCAATTCTGGCTCTTTGTAGCTACCTGCCAGGGCATAGGTCCCATGTCCCTGGCCAAGACTGAGACTTTGAACAGTTCCCATGGCTCCTATCTAAAATAAGATGGGGGCAGGGGAGAGACTGTAGTGCCTTGGACCCAAGAGGTTGGAGGAGGAGGGGTTGCTCAGGGGCATCTGGCCTTTGACCTCCAAATTGTACTGTCCAAAGATGTGCAACCCAGACTATGGCCAGCCCAATCCATGGACAGAAATGCCACCAACTCAGTCTGCCCAAAGCAGACTTCTGACATGGGATTTCCTGGCAGGCTCCCTGTGCTGACCCTGGACAGCTCCTGTCCTGGCATCTCTATACCCACCCCCTATCCCATTCTCAACACAGTGCCCTTCAAGCAACCCCTGCTCCTTGGCTCTGAGGCCAGGCTGGAATGCTACTTTGCCAGCCTGGACTTGGTACCTACCATCACCCCACCTCTTCAGCCTTCCTAGAGCCCCTATCCTCCCTGCACAGCTGGCCAGGGAAGCCTGAGCCCATAACTCCAGCTCAATCACTCTACCTGCATCTCTGCAGGGGCCCTGGTTACAAGGAATTGAAATTTGCCTAAAGCCCACCTGGCTGGTATAATGGCACCCAGCGGGCAAATTCAGGCTAGCGGCTCAGAACGCTGGTCATGCATTTTGGACTCGAACGCACCCCAGGGGGCAGGGCCGAGGACATGTGTACCTCATTACCCCAGCGATGTGAGAAGCAGTAATTAAACCGGGCTCCACTTAGAAAGACAGAGAGAGACACACACATCCCAGCATTCTCAGTGGCTTTTCAGCCTTGGCAAAAAATATTCAGAACAGTGGGATGAAGATGCTCATCCCCTTAGAGAAGATTCCTGCCTCTGCCAAAATATGCCAGGAATTCTGTTACCGACTGCAGCACCCCCAGCCCCATTCTTATTGTGGGACAAAGAGGACACAGCTGGCTTAAATTTTTCTAAGATCAAGGGTTCTCAGTATCTGTGAGATTTCTGGAGATATGCTTTGAGCTGGGCCCCAAGCAGTGGGAACCACCTCAGCAGAACCATCTACACTCTCCCAGGGCCCCTTGTGACCAGGTCAGAGTCTGGGAGACAGATTGGGGTCAAGGGTCAGCTTAGGTCCCAGAAGGGTGTCTTCCATACTAAGAAGCTATAGTGGGATTCAGTCTTTACTGGCCATCTTAGCAGCCCTTCATGCTCACCCAGAGCTCCAGGCCTGCTGACATGCTGCTCAAGCAACCTCTGCAACATCAAGGCCCCTCCAGCCTTGTGGTCTGATGAGATTTTTAGCAAAGCAGATTTGGGGAAAGGAGAGCAAGGACAAAGGAGGTCCCCAGTAGAGCAACACAAGTGCATGCAGCTTTGCACACTCCAACACATGCGTGAGTACGTTTTTGCACCAAGCCCAGGAAGGCTGGCCTGGGGTCTGTCTGGTCCTTGTTCACCCCTCACTTACCTCCCTCAGCTCCTTGGCCACCTCCTTGAGCTCGCGAAGGATGCCCTCAAGCTGCCCGATGACCATCTTCATGCGCTGTCGAATCCGCTCCCGCTCACCACCACTGCTGGGGTCGTCACTGGGCTGCCCGAGGTCCGGGGCCCCCCGAATGTTCATTGTTTACCACGTGGTCGCAGGCCTGCCCATACTCCCCCCAGCTGGGCACACGCTGTGTCTGCCTCCACGGAGCCCCCGTCGTCGGCTGGGCAGAGCTCCACATCTTAACGGCCCCCCAGCCCACCCTGGCCCTGGGCGGCCCTCAACCAGCCCCTGCACCCTGCCACCCCGCCTCCTCTGCCTCTGGGTGGGGAGTGGGACACCCAGAGGGAGACAGAGTCTGGCAGAGGGGGTCAAGGTGAGGACACGGGAGGGCAGGGGGAGGGACCTTGGGTCCCAGGAGTGGCCTCCAGGACTTGAAGTGCCTGTGGGTGTGCAGAGCTGATCTCTGCCTGAGCTTGAACAAAGGCAGGGGGATGACTCTGCAGGGACTAAGGGTAGGAGATGCCCTTGGGATGGGGGAAGGCAGCAGGGATCCCCTCACAACTCCTAGGCAGTTGCAAAGGCAGAGGTCTCTGGATGCAACTGACACCTGCAGAGGGATGGTGGCCAGGGTCTTCCAGATGTGGAGGGGGCTCCAGTTATGGGCAGCTCTGGGGAGGGAGCTGGATTGGAAGAGGGCAGCCCCCTGCGGAGAGAGCGAGCCTGGCGTCAGCCCTCCCAGGCTGCAGCACCAGCCGGCAATGCCACTACCTCCCTCCTCTCGCCAGCCTGCGCCCTTCCTAGCTGGAGATTTTTTTTTCTTTGTGGGGAGGGGTGGTGGAGGCAGATGGTTTACAGCATAGCCCCTCCTCTAGACGGAAAAGGAGGGAGCCCCCTGCTTTAGAAGCAGAAGTCCTCAGCCTGCTATGGGGCACCCTGGTCGTAGCTCCCGCCCCCCCAACACCCCCAGCCAGGCCTGGCAAGGCTGGTTCACCAGAGGGCCTCTTCAGTCACCCATCCTCCCTCCTAGTGCCCCCAGGGTGCCCTCGTTCCCAGCAGACCCTCCCTCCCCCAGCCCCGCCTTCCCTCAGAATCCCCGCTCCTAGACTCACCGAGGGTGGGGGCACCGGCCTTCCCTCCAAGCAGCGTCGGGGGCCAAGCCCCAAGGCGGGGTTGGGGGGCCCCCAAGGCTCCCTAGGGTGGGCTTCTCTCTCTGGACCCTTCGGCTCCTGGCCTCAGGGAGGTCCTCCGAGCCGTGGCCGGAGACATCTGGGCGGTGGGAGGGGGCGGGGCCTCTGCGCTCCAGGGAAGGGGGCAGGAAAAACCTTTCTCAAGCCTCTCCAGGCTCGGGGTCGGGAATGAGCGAGGGTCCGGCGGATTCCGGGCTCCGAGGCCACAGGTGACCGGGGCGCGGGGAGGCCGGGGAGACGCCGGGCCGGTCCCAACGCGTGAGCCAAAGTCGGAGGGCTGGGAGGGCGCGGGGATCCCCTCAGCCCACGCCCGGCATTCCCCGGGCTCGGCTCCGTCCGGGATTCGCTCTGTCCAGTCCAGATCGGCCGGCTCCGGGTTCCGCTGGGGTGTGCCCTGCCCTACCCGGCCCGGAGTGAGCTGGCACCGCCGGGCGCCCGGGACGCGCTCAGCCGGTACCCAGAACGTCCGCGCCCCGGCACCCCCGGCGTCCAGAGCTGCTGCGAGGGTCCGCTCAGCCCAGCCCCACGGTCGGCCCTGGGCGAGATCGCTCCCACGGCTCAGTTAACGTTCCGAAAGGTCCGGAATCCGCCGGGTCCCTGGGGAGGGGCGGTGTCCGCCGCGGGGACCCTGTCCCCGCCGGGCCCAGCCGAGAGCGCGCGAATCCGGGGGCCCGGCCGGGCTGGGTTCGGCGGCCGGGGCGAGGCGGGAGCGGCGCCCGGCGGCGGAGAGGAGAGGAGGCGAGAAGAGGCGAGGGGAGGCGGCTCGGCGAGGGGACGGGAGGGGAGGGGGCGCGCGGCGGGCCGGGCCGGGCCGGGCCGGGGCGCACGGAGCTCGCAGCCTCCGCTCGGCTCCGCTCGCTCTCGGCTCCCCGCCTCGGCAGTCCCCGGGCGCCGGGTCGCCGCCGGTGGGGCAAACAGGCGCTGGGTCGGGGCTGGGCCTCCCTCCAACGCCTCGCCCTGCCCTGCCCCGCCGGGCTCCCGGGGCCTGGGCCCGCTCCCCGAGCGCCGCGGCGCTGCGCCGCCCGCGCCCCGGCCGCCCCCGGCCCGCCCCGCCGCCCCCCGCCGGACTGGCCGCCCGGGCGGGCGCTGGCTCCCTTAAAGGCCGCCCGGCTCGCTCGGCTCCGCTCGCCTCGGCGCTGTCAGGGAAGGGGCCGGCCCGCCGCGCCGGGAGGGAGCTTTTAAAGCGACACACACGCCTCCCAGTCCCGAGGGCCGAGCGCGCCAGCCGGCGGGGGGCGGGGGGCTGGCACCACGCAGGCGAAAGGGAAGGGTCTTGCTGTCGGGGCTGGAGGCGGACTGACCGGACTCCAAGCCGGCTGACCTGGGGCGCGGAGGGGCAGCGTTAAGGGACTTCGCTCCTTTCCCACCTTTCTAGACGCCCCCATTGCCCCTTCCCCTACTGCGCTGCCCCCAAGCTTCCCTTTAGGCTACGTTTCTCGCATCCAGACCCTCTCTTCTACCCCCTACATAACTCAAACCCCCGACCCTGCCTGAAATCACATTAATTCAGAAAGCAGAATACTGCCAATCTTTCCTGAGCACTTACTGTGTGCCAAGCTCTGGGTGGGCAGGGCTGGGGGTTGGAGGCTGTCTTGGACACCCATCGCTTCCTTCAGCTATTCAACCACTGACTCTCGTATTAGAGATCTTCTGGGTATCCGGCTCTGTGCTAGGCTCCGGGGCCACCGGAGCATGGAGCATTTCAGGCAGCTCAGGGCTCCGAGACACTCCTCAGTCACAACAGAGGCAAGTTCTGGAAGCAGTGTTAACTTCGGGGTAGACAAGTATGTGTTGGGGGATGGGGTGCAGCACAGACCAGGGCCTGGCAGGTTCTCCCAGGTAGGCCACCCCTGCGCTGAATCTCTAAGGAGGAGTAGGAGTGACTGTCAGTGTGGGGGTGGGGATCAGCATTCCAGGCAGGGAAAAGGGTGGGAGCAGGGGCTCAGGAGCAGAAACCGGAGGAGGGGAGTTTAAGTCAACTGTGGCCTTTTACATACCATTTTGGCTGCTCTGTGGAACGTGGATTAGAGGAAGACCAGACTGCAGAGAGACTCAGAGACCATGCTCAGGAGCTTAGATTTTATCCCAGGCAGAGGGAGCTTTGACGTTGGGAGGAACCTGTGCCTGCTTGCCTTCTCAGGAGATCCCTCTGGGGCATTGTGGATGGTGGGTTTGCAGTGGTGCCACGAGGCAAAGCAGTTAGGATTCTGCTACAAGGCTGGCCGGGAGACAGTGGAGTCTGTGAGTCTATGCTCACGAGAGAGGCTGGGGCTCCAGAGCAATGTTTTGTTTGTTTTTTTGAACCATTATTAGAGGGGATGAGATGAACAGGGCCACTGTGTAGAAGTAACAAAAGCAGTACTTCCAGGCTGGAACCTGGGGAAAGAGTCCATGAGTGAGAGGGAGGAGTGGTTAGGAAGGAAGGAGAAGAACCAGAAAGTGGTTACATAGGCCCGGGGGAAGGAGTTTGAGAGAAGCAAGTGCTCATCAGTGTCGAAGCTGCAGGGAGTGGCTGTGAGAGAAGGAACAGAAAGCTTCCGTTGGTCTTGGTACTCAGGAGGCCAGAGGTGACCTGGCAGGGGTAATTGGTTTTGGAGGGTAGAAGGTGACAGGAGCCAAACTGTGGGGCCTCGAGGACCGTGTGCCCAACAGTGAGGAACAGGAGTGGGTACAGATGACACTTTCAAAAGTTCAGATGACAGGGAAGTAGGGATCTTGAACTAGAGGCAGAGGAGGGGTCAAGGGAGGTGGGGCTAGATGGTGGTTTGAGGCCGGCCCATGGGGGGCTTGAATTCCAGAGACAGTGATGGTATTGTAGGTGCTAATGCTGTTCCTTGGTCTCTGAGTTACCTTCACAGGGGGCTGCTGGAGAAACTAACTCCTGCTTCTTTGAGATTCAGCTCAGGCAGTGACCTTTGGAGAACCAAAAGCTGTGGGGTGGGAATCCGACTGCCCTGGGTTGGGGAGAGGTTCTCCTGAGCGGGTGGATCTAGAGGGCCCACCAATCACTTAAAAAAAAAATACAATACACATGACATAAAATTTACCATCGTAACCATTTGTAAGTGCATAGCTCAGTGGCACTAAATACATTCACATTGTTGTGTGACCATCACCACCACCCATCTCTAGAATCTTTTCATCATCCCAAACCGAAACTCTGTGATTAAGAGCTGATAGCAGCCACCATGTATGGAGCACCTACCAGGCACCAGGCACTGGGCCAAGTACTTCCACATGCATTATCTTATTCCATCTCACAGTGACTTTCCATCACCCCTCCTCCCGCCAGCCCCTGGCAACCACCATTCTACCTTCTGTCTTGGTGACTCTGACTACTCTAGGTGCCTCACAGAAGTGGAATCATACAGTCTCACCAATCACTTTGGTGGAAGCGGTGATGCTAAGGAACAGCTGAGATCCAAAATGGGCTGAGCCTGAAAAAAAAAATGAGTTTCTAGTCTTAGGTCCAGGGAATCATCCGCCCTCATCCAGGATGAGTGAGATGTGCTTGAGCTGGCAAGTTTAGGAGACAGTGAGCTTGACGGGAGAGGGTGGACCATGACTGCTTAATACCTGATTGATCTTGGGTCTCATTAATAGAAGCACAGTGTTTTGGAAAAGGGAGGTGACATTTCTTCTCTCATTTGCGTGGATCCAACCATGCCTAGCACATCAATTCATTGGGTGTGTCCATAGGAGGGCAGCCAGGTAGATAGAAGAGGGGAGGAGACTGGTGTATATATCCTGTGAAGAATGGTAGGGCTGATCAGGGCAGGCTAGAGAAGGGGAGACTTAGGAAAAGAGGTCTCTGATTGTAAATTTCCAAAGAGCTGCCGCAGGTGACAGATGTAAAGGAATAGATAGTATCTGGGTGGTGCTCAGACCTGCCTTCCTCAGTGTTTGGGGGTTGATCCATCTTCTCTTTCACCCAACCTCCCTGGCCACCTGTCTAGATGTCCCATCCTTCAGACCTCTTCTTATTCACCCCCAACCTCCACCCCCTAGGCAGCCTTTCCTAATGCTTTAATCTACAGAGAGAAATAGAAGCACTCTTTTTGCCCTTAACCAAATACTTCCCAGGACATTCATTGAATGTGCTAGCTGTGTGACCTTGAGCAAGTCACTTAACCTCTCTGAACAAGGATGGGAGCCTATAAACATTTTAATTGTTTCTTGCATTGGCTCTCTTGCCAAAAAAAGTGGGGAGGGGAGGATGTATTTCACTGTCTCTCTGATTCACAAAATTCAGGATAGTAATAGTATCCACTTTCCAGGGTCATTGTGAGCATGGGATAAGATAATGCATGTGGAAGTGCTTGGCTCAGTGCCTGGCACCTGGGAGGTGCTCTGTAAATGGTAGCTGCTATCAGCTCTTATTCACGGCTTCACGTCTGTGAGCCTTATTTCCTTGTGAGTCTGTGAACTCCTCATGATGGATCTGTGTGTGTCTGCCCTGTCTCTCACATGGACCAGTGCAGTAGACAGTAGGCAGGGATTTTTACCGCTCTAACCTGCTTTCCACCATCCAGTTCTAGCATTCCTTTCCTTAGGGAAACTCCCTGCTGTCATCACATAATCCTAGTAGGTTGTCAGTTAAAGTGCCCACTACTCCCACCCATCCCTATCCCGCTGCCACTAAGTGGGCATGTGACCCAGACTGCACCAACCATTGAACCGCATCCTCCAGCAACAGTGATTGGTCCAAGGGGTGGGCACATAACCCAAGCAGGACCAATCAGATTCTTTCCCTGGGATTGGTATGTGGATGCTGGGAGGAAGAAGCCATCTTCCTAGTGGGTTGCAAAGCTGGATGCTATGGCCCAAAGCTGCTGACAAGCCATCTTTCCCACTCAATCTAGGAAGCCAAGCAAGGCAGCAGAGAGGAGAGGAATTTAGAGAGCATGCAAGCAGCATTGAATCCCAATTTTAGTTCTCATGGCCTTCACTCCTGCAGTTCTTCTTTCGGTCCTGTGAGCTACAACAACATTCTACCCATCTATAAGAGCCAATACATTCCTCATATTGCTCCCGCTTGTTTGGCAGGATCTCTGTCTCATGTAACCCACAGGAGCCTGACAGATGCACTCAGGAAATACTAAATGAGCTGACTAAATGATTGACTGAGTAATTGGGTTCCCAGATGGAGTAAGATGTCTCCAAATCTTGAAGTCAGAGGGTTGGGACCTGCTGCCCTATGGCCATGGAGGGGAAGCGGGGGCATTTGAGAAATTATTGCATCAGGCCAACTTAGATTTGGACCCCAGCTTTGCCATTTGCTAGCTGTGTGATCTCAGGCAAGTTACTTGCCCTCTCTGAACTTGAGATTCTTTGACGATAAAACAGGCAATGTAATAGTGATTGCCTAGGGTTTCTTTGAGGATGGAATGAGATAAGGAGCAAGAAGCATCAAGCACAGTGCCTAGCGTAGGGGGTGAAGGAGCAGGAGTTGGAAGAAGGGTAAAACGTGGTAACTGTTTTTATTTAGACTGCAATCTACTCTGTCCGATAGCACGAGACCGGTATTGGCATGCAACTCAGGAGAGAACGAGGAATCAAGCTGGATTCTCAGGAGCAATGGATCCTGGCACCAGGGAAGCAGTGCCAGGGTGCCAGTGGGCTTTGAACAGATAATAGAGAGTAGAGAGGCTAACACTTAGGCAGTAGAGTCAGAATGATAGGGCTCAGATGCCAGCTTTTCATTAACCATGTGACTCATTTAATCTTCCCAAGCCTAAATTTCCCCTTCTGTAAATACCTCCCTGGTAGCTGTCTTGAGCACTAAATAAAACAGTCCATGTAACATGTTCAGCACAGGGCTTAGTAGGCATTCGATAAATATTACCTATTATTATTGATATTGGGGCTTAGGGCAATTTTCTGAACACAGAGGTTAGGGTGAGTGGATAGCATCAGAGGCAAACTTTTCACAAGAAATTCCCCAAATAAAGGGGTTATAGAGAATCATATCTGAATTGCTAACCAAAGGCCATTTCAGAATGACAGGGGGACATATCTCCTTCTGTGGCTGGACAGTGATGGGGTTCACGCTGGGAAAGCCATGTCTGAGGACATTTCTGTCATCTTTCTGCCCACGATAATCTCCCCAGCTGAGTCAAGATTCTCAAGAGTTTTCTACACTGACTGCTTCCACTTCCTCACTTCCCACTCACTTCTCAAACCTTGTAACCCGTGCCTGCTGTCACTGCTTTGCTAGAATCACCCTCGCCGTGCAGGACATTATCCTCACTGAGACCAGCACACACTTTTCTTCCCCTTTCCAAGGCAGTGACCTTGTAGGACCTGACCCTGCTGAGCTTGTCCTGCTCCCAGGACCCCTCTCCTGTGTGGCCTCCTGACTCCTTTCTCTCCTGATTCTCTTCCTGCCTCTCTGGATGTGCTTCTCAGTAGGCTTCAAGTGTTCATCTTCTTTCTCTGGCCCTTTAAAAGTTGAGTCCTTGGGATTCTTGTCTAGACTCTCTTCTCACTCCATACACCTTCCCTAAGGGAGCTCTTCCACACTCCCTAAAAGTTTTTGACTTCCAATTCACTGTCTCTAGACGAGACCTTTCCAAAGCTTCATATCATATCGCCACTTGCCTGCTGGACATTTACATGAGGTTGTCTTGCAGGCACCTCAGACTCAACATGCCTAAGCTGGAACCCATTACCTTTCCTCCAAATGCATCCCCTTTTGTCTTCCTCGTCTCAGAGAATGGCACCGCCCTCCACCCCTCCATGCAGGCCACAAACTTGAGATCACGCTAGAGCCAGAGCCAGAGCTAGAGCCACCCAGAGCCACCCTGAGCCACCCTGAGCTCTTCCACATCTCATCAGTTACTAAGTCCTGTTGTTTCTTCCCACTTCGTCTCCCTGTGGATACCCAGGCTCTTGATTGTACCCACGAGCCCCTGCATTAGCCAGCAGCCTCCTGATGGGTCTGCCAGCCTTTTCACTTACGCTGTGAAGTCCGCTGTTGCTGCTGCTGGTACCAGCTTTCTGATCTACCCACTTATGATCATCCCACGGCTCCCTGTCCCTCCGAGGAAGTCCTGTCTCCCTAGTTTGGCATCCACATCTTTCCAGGAGCCTGCCCTTGTCTAGCTCTTCAGCCTCATCTCTCTTCATTGGCTCTTGCTCTCTGTGTCTCTGCCATGCTGAGCTGCTTTCAGCTGTTTTCCTCACCACCGCCTGACACCTGCTCTCCCCTTTGCCTGGAACGCTCCTCCCCTCTCTCTTCTTGAGGCCAACCCCTAGACCATTCTGAAATATTCTTCCAGCGTGTGAGGCCCCTCCGCTGCCCCACCACAGAGCCCTCGTCCACCACAAGCACAGGGCTTGCCACACCTCCTCGCCATTGTGAATCCAGCTCTATTCCTCAGACCACATGCTGCTGGAGAGCACCTCCACGCCCTTGATATCCAGCAGAGCCCGTCAAAGTCAGCTCCCAAGGTATGTTCTGTAAATATTGAATGACGCTGTCAAATAATTATTCGTTTTACGTCTTTGTTAAACACACTATTTTAAAGATGACCCTAAGGTAGAAAAAACTGGAAGGAGGGGGCATGGCACATAGCTCAGGGGTCCCTCCAACATGTACCCTGAGCCTTAACGGCCTTCATCAGACCTCTAACATTCAGACATCACTTTCTCCAGGAAAGACCTGTTTGCAAAGCCCTGCTGTGCAATGCAGACCAAGCATACGCCCTCTCTGTGCCTCTGCTTCCTCTTCTGAAAATGGGATGTTAGGATATTATAGGAAGACGATATTTTGCAGAGTACTTTCAAAGAATCTTCAGTTAGCCTGCCACAGCATGGAAGAAGTGTGCTGTTATCATTTCTACCTGCCTCCTGGGGAACTTAGGCTGTCCATTACCCTACTCCCCACTCTCTTATCCTTAAATATCTCTCTCTCACTTTCTCTAACTCTCTCTGTCTCTCCTGGTGCCTTCCCATCAGCATTTAAACTGGCTCTCCAAATTCTTCCGTCTTACAAGTAAGATCCCACTTCTCTCTCCAAGTACTGTTTCGTCTTTCCTCTTTCCACAGCCAAACTCACGCCAAGAGCTGTCCCCATTCCCTGCCTCTCCTTCCCTGGCTCTCACTCATCCCTCTTCCTTGCAATCTGGCGTCCGCCTCCACCACTCCCCTGAAAAGCCTTTAAATGCTAAACACACCCGTGACCTCTAAGATGCTCAATCCACAGGACACGTTTGAGCCCTGAGCTGACTTGCCTTCCCACTGCATTTGGACGGTCAGCCACCTCTCCTCTCTTGGCCTCGGGGATGCCCAGCCTTCCTGAATTTCTGCAGGCTGCATGTTCACGGCTGGCTCTCAGCTTCCTCTGCCCACTTTCCACACTGCCCAACTTTGGATGCTGAAGTTGCTTGAGGCTTAGTTCTGGGTCCTTTTCTTTCTCATGTCTCTCTCTCTCTCTCTCTGCCTCCTTGGTTGTACTCCTTCTCTGCTGATTGGAGTTACTACCAATATGGCCACAAATCCCAAATCCACATCTCCAGCCCAGATGCTCCAATTCCAGACTTGTGGATCCATCTTCATGTCTTCTGGGAAGCTCAGATTCAAAACTGACCTCAGGATATTTCCTAAACTCTTTGCTATGGTCTAAATGTGGTGTCCCCCAAATATTTGTTTGCTGGGACCTAATCCCCAGTGAATAGTATTAAGAGGTGGGGCCTTAGGGAACTGATTAAGTCATAAGGGCTCCACCCTCATGAATGGGATTAGTGCCCTTTGGAGCTGCCTTGCCCTTTTCACCACATGAGGATGTAGAGGGCACCACCTGTGGGGAGCAGGCTCTCACCAGACATTGAATCTGCCGGCATCTTGATCTTGGACCTCCAGCCTCCAGAACTGTGAGCAATGAATTTCTTTGGTTTCTAAATTACCCAGGCTAAGGTGTTCTGTTGCAGCAATGGAAATGGACTAAGACACTCTTCTTCCCCATGTTCCCTGCCTCAGCCACTCTGATCAGAACTCCGGGAGTCTTCCCTTATACCTTCCTCCCCTCCCCTCTGCCCCGAATCCTCCTCCATTTGCTCATTCTCCTCCTGAAGATCCTTCCCGTCTCAGTTCTCTGCTGCCACCACCTCTGTCCGAGGCACCTGCATCTCAACCAGGCAACAAAACCCCCAGCACCCACCATGCACTCTCCGGTCCACTTCTGTGCATTCTTCTCTTAGGAGCATGATATTCTTAGAGAACCTGGAGTGTGACAGTCTAACGTGTCATTCTCCTGCTCCAAATCTCTCACCGTTTCACGTCTTCCGAGCCCCAGATTCTGACCATGCTCACAAGCCCCTGCGGTCACTCCTGTGGTTCTCTCCTTCGCCCCTCTCCCCACTTTCATTGCGCTCTGCTCTTCAGTCACTCTGACCTGCCTTCAGTGCCTCGGATGTGCACATTTTTCTGCCTCTTGGCTTTTTTTTTTTTTTTTCACACACTGTTTCCTCTGCCTGGGGCACTCTTGTTCCTTCTTCACCTAGCTAACTTCCACTCACCCTCGAAGAATTGACTTAAATTTCAAGCCTACAGAAAGCCATCCCCCAGGGGGATGTACGTCCTCCTACCCGTTATTTGTCACAGCATAACACTAGCATTCCCTGCTAGAACGTAGATCCCTTGAAGTGACTATAATACAGTTGCTCAATGAACACAACTGATGAAGTTCAGGGTGGTTAAACAACTTGCTTGAGGTTGCACAGCTCATTAGCAGCAGGTCTCATCTAAAGCCATTTTAGACGAGTTTTGATGCCTCTGCTGTGGGGCCCTACCACACACAGATTCTTCTTATCAAAACAGTAATCACACTTTATTGTAGCTGTGTGTTCAATGGCCCTTCTTCTCCAATAAACCATAGGCTTCTAAAGCAGAGGCCATGCTGTCTTGTTTATTCTTGTGTCCTGTGCTTTTAGCTGTGGATCTGGCGTGTGCTGGGGATGAAGAACTGTAAATGCTCTTTGATGGACTCTCTGGTGATGAGTCTTCCAGATTTGTTTCCAGCTCTGACTTCCTACCAAGCCCCAATCTTATTCCTTAGCCCAGCTATGGATTGTGTTTCCTTTGAATTTGCATTCAAAGTTAATTCTTTGGAAGTAACTTTTACTAAAAGTAGAATAAATCAGTGAGTAATGAAGGGAAGCACACAAGGAAATAAGATAAAAAAGCATAAAATACAAGATGTTAGAAATGGCTGAGGCACAGAAGTTCAGCTCCACATAGAATCTGTGCCAAGGCCAGGCATGGAGGCTCATGCCTGCAATCCCAGCACATTGGGAGGCCAAAGTGGGCACATCACCTGAGGTCAGGAGTTCAAGACCAGCCTGGCCAAGACGGTGAAACCCATCTCTACTAAAAATACAAAAATTAGCTAAGTGTGGTGGTGGGTGCCTGTAATCCCAGCTGCTTGGGAAGCTGAGGCAGGAGAATTGCTTGAGCCTGGGAGCGGGAGGTTGCAGTGAGCCGAGATAGCACCATTGCACTCTGGCTTGGGAGACAAGAGTGAGACTCTTTCTAAAAAAAAAGAATCTGTGCCAAGTCGTCCACACGTCACTGTCCCCCACCCAATTCTGCCCTTTTGCTTCTTGAAGCAATCTCCCACCCCAACTCCGAACCCTCCTAGCTCATTCTCAGGGCTCAGTCCTGCTTAGGGGATACTTCCCACTTTTTAGAAGGCAAACTCTCTTCCTATTCATGCCCTCGTTGGCAAATCTGGGAAAATATTTCCAAAAGGCTTGGGGTCTGTCTTGATCTGTTTTGTGCCGCTATAACAGAATACCACCGACTGGATAATTTATTTTAAAAAGAAATTTATTTTTCACTGTTCTGGGGACTGGGAAGTCCAAAGCCAAGGTGCCAGTACCTGTTGAGGCCTTCCTGCTGCATCATCCCGCAGTGGAAAGCGAGAAGGTGAAAGAGGCCAAGAGAGATTGAACTTGCAGCCTCAAGCCCTTTTATAATAAGTATGAATCCATTTATGAGGACAGAGCCCTCATGACCTAAA
Source organism: Plecturocebus donacophilus (assembly GCA_004027715.1). NCBI lineage: Eukaryota > Metazoa > Chordata > Mammalia > Primates > Pitheciidae > Plecturocebus > Plecturocebus donacophilus. The sequence goes on from PVKP010029280.1 coordinate 14,324, forward strand.
CACCGCCCATTTGGTCCCACTTCCCAACAGTATTGCATTGAGGACTAAATTTCCAAGGCATGCTTTTTGGTGGACACATGTAAACCATAGCACAGTCCCATCAATGATGGGGTAAACAAAGGCCCAGTGAGAGTTAGAGGTGGACAGTGGAGTTCTGTGTTTATCCCAAGACATGGATTATGCAGGTGCTGGCTGAGCCTGGCTGCACTTGCTCCCAGAGAGCTACGTGACCTTGGCTGGGCTGTTTACACCCCTCTAGATACAGAAGGAGAGGGGCAGAGGGCTCGAGGCCAGATTGCTGGGGAGTAAGGGTGGCAGCGGCTGAACTGACTGGGAAAGAAGCCGGCAAGACTGAGGCTGAACTCAGGAGGAAGGGCGGGACAAGGGGAAAGGGGCTGGACAAGAACAGCAGGCTCTTGTCAAACACACAATTTAATTCTGAGGCTGTATTCCTTGTGCCTGGGAGATTTTCAGCTTGCAATAGTGTCATTTACAGATGGATTTGCAGCGGTGAATTACAAGTTTGTAAGCAACAGCTTCTCTGACGCCTTGAAGAAAAAAAGGCTTATCCCTCTGCAAATTATAAATTCATAACTAACAGTGTTATCCAACTGAATGCAAAACAAATTCATTACAAGCTACATTATTCCATTGAATATCAAGTGAATGAACTTCACGGGGTTGTGTGCAGATCGGAGATGTGTTGGGAGATGGGGATGAAGCAGCACTCCCCCACTTTCCTCTCCTCTGTGTCCTTTCAGGCCCCCTCAAGCTGACCCAGAAGGTGGGCAGAATTGGACAGGTGTACACTGCTTGAATTAGAAGGTCACTTGCAGTTATGATGGCGATGGTGGTGATGGTGATGATGATGGTGCTGGTGGTATACCAAAACCGATGATCATACTGCGATTGTGTGTGTGCCTCTTATATGATCATCAGGATTGCTGTGGTATCATCTTAAGACTCTGTCTTGTGAAAGCTGACATGCCTAAGTCCCTGTGAGTGGCAGGACACCCCTGAAAAGGGGGATCAGTTGCTGTCATTTCACCATGCAGGAAGATGTGGGGCCTCTGAGTTTCTCATCAGAGTGAGAAGATGAGTCTAAATTTAGGCATTGGAGTGGGGATTCCCTGTGCCTCCCCAGAACATTCCTCTCTTGGGATCAGTTTTCTATCTAAGACAGTTTTCTATCTAAAAAGAGTTTCGATGCCAGCTGTGAAAATATTTTCACCTTGTTTCGTGAACACATTTACACTTTTAGAGCTAGAGGATAATTTTATAAATGCTGATATAAACCTGCTTTTGCTCATTAACAATATAGAGTCGGCATACTTTTTATGTCAATAGGTATATCTATATTTTCTGTTTTAATGGCTGCATAGTAATCGATATAGCTTCTTTAAATAGTCTTTTTTTTTGCTATGCATTTATGCTGTTTCCAATGATTGCTATTATAACACCTGCACATCATCTTCGCGAATTTATCTAATTATTGCCTTATGATAGCTTCTTAGAAGTAAGATAGCTGAGAATGCACTTTTCAAAGATTTTTGTTGTATTGGTCAACTACTGTTCAGGAAGTTCGTGCCAGTTTATACTCTCATCAGTGGTTTAATATTGTCCCACTTACTAGGAGTGCTCTGGCTCTATCTCAGCTGTACCTTGAGGTGTTAAAGAAAGAGCTCCTAGGGCCAGTTTGGTGGCAACAATAAAAACTAGTGTGAGATTATCCAAAGGATGCAGAATCCCAGGGAGTAAAATGGGGGCCTTGAGGTCCAGCTGCTCCAGTCTATGTAGGTTCTCTTTTTTTTTTTCTTCTGAGCTGGAGTTTTGCTCTTGTTGGCCAGGCTACAGTGCAATGGCGTGATCTTGGCTCACTACAACCTCCGCCTCTGCCTCCCAGGTTTAAGCGATTCTCCTGCCTCAGCCTCCCGAGTAGCTGAGATTACAGGCGTGTGCCACCACGCCCGGCTAATTTTTTGCCTTTTAAGTAGAGATGAGGTTTCACCATGTTGGTCAGGCTGGTCTTGAACTCCTGACCTCAGATGATCCGCCCACCTTGGCCTCACAAAGTACTGGGATTACAGGTGTAAGCCACCGTGCCCGGCGTACGTAGGTTCTTTTATGGCCTCCCTTGAAGGATTTGAAATTGACTGCTTGATTGATTTTATGAAGGAACACATCATGTCCCTCCAAATGATGGTGGTGGTGATGAATGCATGGTCGTGATGATAGCCATGTGTGGCCATGACAGTGTGATATTGACGAGGGCATGGACAGTGGTGGTAATAGGTTAATAGCGGTTCTGACAGTGAGTGCAGGGCCAGTGATGGAGATGGTGGTGGTGCTGTGTTGACAATGGGATGGCAGCTATGGTGGTGGTAGCGGTGACAATGTTGGTGGTGATGACTTATGATGATGGTCTGGAGATCCAGCTCCATAAAATAAACTCTTGACTGGTAAGATTCAGAGAGCTCCCAGGTAGATGAACACTGCGAGGTGCTGGAAGGATAATGCGCTCTGAGTGGGCGTGGAGCACGAGGCACCTCCCCATGCCTTGCCCTATGCTTCTTTCAGTATGGCTCTTCCTGAGTTGTAGCCTTCATCAAAAACCAGCAAATGTAAGTAGTTTCCTGAATGCTGTGAGCTGTTCTAGCAAATTATTGAAAGTTAAGCAGGCGGTGTGTGGGAGCCCCCTCGACTTGGTAGCCAAGCTGGACAGAAATGAAGGTCACCTGTGGACCCAGTACTTGTAGCTGGCAGTAGAAGTGAGGCAGTCTCGTGGGACTCGGCCTTTAAACCTGTGGAATCTGACACTAACTCCGGGTAGTTAGTGTCAGAATTGAATTGTAGATACCCAACTGGTGTCTGGGAGAATCAGAGATTTGGTTGATGGTGTTGGAAAATACCTGACCAATAAAGAAAGTTAAGGTCACTTTTAACATAATATCTGACTGGGTTTTCACATGTTTCAATATTAGAGAAGAAATGGTGGTATAAGAGACAAAAAAATCACAATAATGCATAAAAGAATTTTATTTAGTGGCTAGATCCCAATGAATAATGTCAGTCATTGCTTGATTCTGCTAAAATGTCCTATTAGATATATTCTTAAGAAGGTGTACAATTGCATCACCAAAAGCTGTTTAATTTGGATTGTGGAGAATAAAAGAAAACCACATTAAAAAAAAAGAACGATGATGGTAACAGTGGCGGTAATAGTGAGTTCCGCACGGATGAGGGAGATGGTGGCGGGGATACTGACAGTAGGGGGGTAGGAATGGCGGGTGTGGTGACAGCCATGTCGTGATGGTGATGACGAAGGTGGTAAGAATGGTGTTGGTGACGGTGGTGAGGAGATGTGACAATGGTGAGGCGCAGCATGATAGAAGGGGGATGGTAGGGGTTCGCGATGGTGGCGAGTGGAGTTTGCTGTTGGGAAGCCCGTGCTGATGGCAGTACTGGGGTGCTGTGGAAATAGAAAGGTGAGAGTGACATAAATGATGGTGAAGGAATGTGATACAGGATTAAAACAGATACAAAGGGTGGGAGAGGTTGTCTTAGGAATGCGAATTAAGGAAGCAGCATGTTCTCAACCTAGCACAGTGAGGAGACCCAGAGGGATGGTGGGGGAGACATGTAGCAGGAGCGGGAGCTGGGAAGAGTCTGGAAGTAGTGAGAAGAATGTGGACTCCAGGAGGGCAGCACGGGGAGGTGTTTTGGGTCCTGGAAGGGATAGGCTAGAGCCGAGCAGCCTGCTGGAGAAGAGAAGTGGACGAGGAGCTGACTGTTGGCCCTCATGCTGGCCTCCAGTGGAGGCAGAAGGTGGGCTGGGCCCTCTCCAGTGTGGGCAAGCATCCCAGGCATGCTGGCAGCCTGGAGGAAGAGGGTCTGAAGGGCCTTCAGCAGCTGAGCCAACCTTAGAACGCATGGGCATGGGGAGAGCCCAACACCTCGTGTGCTTGTACCAGCTACACCTGGCAGCTCCTGCACTCACCTTTGCTTGAGAGGGAGAAGGGTCTGGAGCAGGGACCCAGAACCCCAGCTCCCTTCTCTCCCTCAGCTCCCTGCTTCTCAACAGCTCCCTGAATCTCCTTTGCTCAGTAGCATTGCCTGGATTCAGAGCCCTTTCCCCACCTTTCCAGGTACAGCATGAAGCTGTTTGGTGTGCACGCAAAGCTATAGGCTTCACTCTTCCTGGACACGGATGCCTGAGAAACTCAGGGAGGTGGAAGGCGTGTGTCTGAGCAGCCAGCATCTGGGCATCAAAGGGTTAATCCATCCTTGAGGGCTGGGCCAGGTCTTTCCCTAGGACTGAGTCTGGCCCTCCCCATTCTTCCATGGAAGCCACTGGCGTCAACCAGGAGCTCACTTTGGAGGAGGGAGAAACGGTTTTTTTCTCTTATTTGAATGGTGCCAGTGACCTAACAAGGTTTCCATGGTGATAAGACCAAGGGAGCCAGGGGGACTTGCTGAATTAGGCCAAATAAACCCACCTCCAAGTGTCTTCTCCCAGACTCCAGGCTTGGGGAGAAGGACTCCAGGTAATCAGTGAGCTTGCCAAAGAGGGAAGGCTACTAAAAATACAAAAATTAGCCGGGTGTGGTGGTGGGTGCCTGTCATCCCAGCTACTCGGGAGGCTGAGGGTTGAGAATCACTTGAACCTGGGAGGTGGGGGTTGCAGTGAGTGGAGATTGTGCCACTGCACTCCGGCAAGGGCGACAGAGCGAGATTCTGTCTCAAAAAGAAAAAAAAATTCCAGCTTTCAATCATTTGATCCTCACATAATTCAATGTCTAAAATATTATACTCCCGTGTTTTGTCCTAAAATTCTACCATGGAAGTTCCATCCACTGCTTTGCACCAAACCTCCTTCTAAATGACAACATCTTAACTCGAAGTAATTGCCTTATCCCTGGACAGGGGCAATTGTATGAGGGGATGGGGAGCAAATGAGGTGGGGTGGGGTGGGAGGGTAGATGGGGGGAATGAGTGATGTCTTCTTTGTTTGGTTTTTGGTTTTTTCTCTCCTCTCCCTTTCTGTCTTCCTGTCTTCCTGTCTTCCTTCCTTCCTTCCCTCCTTCCTTTCTTCCTTTTCCTTCCTTCCTTCCATCTTTCTTTCTCTTTCTTTCTCTCTCTCTCTTTCTTTGTTTCTTTTTCTTTCTTTCCTTCCTTCCTTCCTTCCTTCCTTCCTTCCTTCCTTCCTTCCTTCCTTCCTTCCTTTCTCTCTCTCTCTCTTTTTCTCCCTTTCTTTCTTCTGCAAATGGGGCCTGTGAATGAGGAGGACAAAAGAGAGAGAAGTTTGGGTAGAAATCACAGAGACTGTTCATCATGTGAGAGGAGCCATGCATGGATTTCATGCCATAATCACACCATGGATGGAGAGAAAAATCAAGCTTCACTTTCTGAGAACGGCCCTGGGAGCACTGCAGCTAGTGCCTGTGCATCTGCAGTCTTGCCGGATGCCTCCAGGGGACTCATGCCACCCCAAGCAAGAAAGGGCCCAGTTACCAGGAGCCTGGAGGCAGATTGCTGAGGAGCCAGCCCCTGACATCAGAAGGGAGCTTAAAGGTTGGCTGGGTGTGCCTCTTTGCCATAGACAGGTTCTCTTGGGAAATCTACTTCAGTGAATCCAGAGGAGCATTTTGTAATCAGCCTATCAAATGTTCAGCGACACTCTTTTAGCTGGAATCTCACATGCTGGCCTCTGTGCCCCGCAGTGGATGACAGTTCTCCATCAGGCTCTGCAGTCCTCTACCCTGGACCTGCTGCATCCTGGGTACCCTAGCAGTCAGGTCCTGCCCGTCAGGAGCTGCCTGCATCCCGTCGCCCTGAGCTGCCGTCTGCCCGGGCTGCTGGGAAGCTGGCCCACCGGGCTGGATGTTCCCCCAGTAGGGCAGCTCCCCATCCGAGCCCAACTGTTACCCGCCCAGAAAGATGATTCAGGATACCCCTTTCCTCCCCGCCTCCCTGCTCTCTGTAGCTCTAGCTGGTGCACCCCATCTTCCTCTCCCCATCCCTGCCTGGCTGGGCCCCAACAGGAGAGCTTTGAGGTGCTTGGATTTATTCTGTAACTTTGAGCACCCTTGAGCTACCGCCTCATGCATTCCTCACTTTTCCTCTTCTTAAGGTTTCTAACTAGATTTTGCCAGGTGTATTTATTTCAAAACTATCTTTCTGACCTTGCTCACAGTCTCTTATTAGTTTTTCTGTTGATTCTCATGAGTTTTCTGGATAAACAGTAATATCATGTACAAATAATGATGGCAATTTCTCCTCCTTTCCAAATGTTGTTTCCTTTTATCTTTTAATGTCCTATTGCCTTGGCTAAAACTTCCAAAACAATGTGAAATAATTGGGATAATAGCAGGCTTTCTCACTCCACCCTGATGTAAATATGAATGACCCTGGCTAGGTGCTTTATTGCTAAGAATGATGTTGATGGTTGGTTGCAGATAGATTTTTTTAAAAAAACTATTGTGCTGAGGAAATGTTCGTTTATTTTTATTTTACTAAGGGTTTTCAGCAGAATGGATGCTCGGTTCTATCAAATGAGTTTTTGATGTCTGTTAAGATTATCACAAAACTATTTCCTTTTTGGTAATTGACATGATTAATTATGGGGACTGATTTTCTGATATGTAAATGTCATCATTTGTAACGCAGACATCTGTGAATTGGGGAAGGGCTCCATTGCTGGGGAGAATCTGTGTGGGTTGAATCTGTATTGTGCTGAGTCCCCTGGATGTGAACTCATAATTCTTCCCTCGTCACCCCCTGATCCAGGATGGCCTCTCGGGCAGGAGCACTGTGACGTCCAAGGGCTTGAGTTGGGGCTCTGGAGAGCTGGATGGGGTGCCAGCTTGTCCCAGGGTGATCTTTCTAAAGGCCAGTCCGATCACAAGACTCCCTTTAGGGGCTCCCCGTCGCCTTCAGCAGGAAACCTGAGCGTCTATGTGCGTTTTCTAGGTCTCTTACAACTGGCCTCTGTCCATAGCCCCCTTACAACCCCCACTCTCTCCCCTAGAACCACACAGGACCAGAAATCCTGGAAGGAGGCTCCCCCACGTCTCTTATGCCTCCTGCCCTCTCACTGGGCCGCTCCCCTGCCTGGAATGTCCTTCCCACCTTCCTTCCAAGGTAGGACTTATCAGACTCCCTCCTCCGACCCCACAAACCTCGGTTACTCACCTCTTTGCTACTTATAGGGAGAGGGTAGCTTCTGTGTTCACCTCTATCTCTAGAAGCTCCAGGAGGTTGAGGACCAGGCTGATCCACCCCCATCTCATCTCCCAACCCCTTGTCTCCCCGCAACCAATGTTGCTCAATCAGCCCTAGGTCAAATGTTTTCACACTCGTGGACCACCCTGCTTGACCTACGACCTGTGACCTGCAGGGCTCACCGGCCCAGTGGTGGGCGCAAAGAGGCCCCAGTCGCAGGCCTCACAGGTGGCTGCAGCTCCCTGGAGCCTCTTTAGAAAATGCAGTCGGCCTTGTTTCCTCCTTAGAAACAACAGCTTAGCACAGCGTCGGGGCGCCTGGGGAGAGCGTTCCCCCCTCAAAAGCTGCTGCCGTTGGAGACGCAGGAGAAGGAAGCCGAGTGGGCCCAGGAGGGACCAGATGACTCGGGGTAGATGGGAGGGAGTGAGCAGGAGGGGCTCTGAACAGGCTGCATCCCTCGGGGTTTCCTGCATGTCCCAGATGCTGGCACCTGCTCTGGGCCTGGGCCTGGCTGTAGCTCTGCGTCTACCTCTCCACTGGGCCCCAGACTCATCCTTTGATTCCCCCAGAGTCTTCCCACCCCATTCTCCATGGGGTCCATTTTCAACTTTCTGTGTTCCCCCAACTACTAGACAGCCAGCTAGAGTTCTCGCCTCTTCAGATAAGCGGACACCGTTAAGCATCCCAACTCTGAAAATCTGAAACCTGCAATACTCCAAAACTGGAAACTTTTTTGAGTGTGGACATGATGCTCAAAGGAAATGTTCATCAGAGCATTTCAGATTTGGGTTTGGGATTAGCAGATTTGAGATGCTTAACCAGTAAGTATTTGTAAATATTCCAAAATCTGAAAAAAAAATCCCCAATCGGAAACACTTATGATCCTAAGCATTTTGGATAAAGGGTGTCCAACCTGTATCAAATGGAGCACAGCTTGCTGCTAAGCCTGAGGTGGGCAGGAGCAGCCTAGACCTGCCCTTTCTTTTTTGCCCTCTCCCTTCGTCCAAGCAATCCTGAGTTACACAACACATTCCTGGTTACAATGTAATAAGAGGTTAGCTTGGGGAAACTCTGTCTCTACTAAAAATATAAAAGTTAGCTGGGTGTGGTGGCATGTGCCTGTAGTCCCAGCTACTCGGGAGGCTGAGGCATGAGAATCGCCTGAACCCAGGAGACAGAGGTGGCAGTGAGCCAAGATCATGCCATTGTACTCCAGTCTGGTGACAGAGTGAGACTCCATCTCAGCAACAACACAAAAAGAAGTTAGATGACATGACTTCAAAGGCTTGGGAGTTGAGTTGTGGAGTTTGGCAGACCCGGGTTCAAATTCTAGCTCCACATGTTGCTAACTATGTGATCTTGGGCAGGTTACTTAACCTCTCCGAGCCCCAATTTCTTCATCTGTGGCACAGAGTACCTACCTATGGAGCTGTTGTGAGGATTGCATGAAATGACTGACTGTAAAGCACTCAGCACAGTGCCTGGCACGTAGTAGGTGTTCAGTGAATGTTAGCTGTTTTTATGTTACAGGTCAGTGCAGGCTGAGCCATAGCTGTTGCCTCACACACCTTCATTCCCCATTCGTGGGTGGAGAAACTGAGTCCTAGAGAGGGGCAGGACATCTCATTGCTGCATCCCCTTCATCAGCCTGGGCTGACACCTACTGAGGAGCTCTCTGCTGTCACAGTTTCAATCACAACGACCCTGACGCATGGAGTCTTGGATGTTGGGCTTGCCTTCTGCCCAGCCTGGCCACCTCTCATTTCACAAACCTTTACATTGCACGAAATGCCAGGCATAGTTATAAGTCCTTTCTATGTATAATAACAATGTTATGCATATTAACCTTTATCCTTCTAGCAACCCCGTGAGGGAGATACTATCATTATCCCCATTTTACAGATGAGGGATCGGAACCGTTGGAGAGCTTGCCCAAAGTCACGCGGCTAGTAAGTGGGAAGGCCACTCTTCACCAGCAGGGATGCCATTGACAAGGTTTCCACCCTGAGGTGAACACAGCCTGGGCTCTGCGGTGTGATCACGCAGGGTGTCTGGGGTACATGAAGCCTGTCTTCTCCCTGCACCTGACGCTCGGGTGGAGGAGGCATTTTGGAGGGGACTTGGTGGCCTGTGACTGGGCACAGTGAGAGCATCTGCTTTGTCCTATTAATGCCATCCACTAGATGCCACATCTCAGGCCACAGCAGGTATTTCCCTCGAGAGAGGACAGTGGAAACTTGGAACAGAAGAGCTTTTTATTATTCAGAATAACTGCACTATTTAATTTACTATTAATAATAGCTCTTGAGTCAACCTTCTCCTGAAGAGAAGTGAGAACTGAAAGGATGTCCCTCTCTTCTCTCCCCTCCTCCCTCTTTTCCTGCCTCCTTACTTCGGAATGCTGTGAACTCAGTCACGAATGATTGAGCTGTTTTGGGGGTAGGAGTGGGAGAAATGGAGGCCCAGCTCATGCAGCGAGCCTGGTTACTCCTCCTCCCTGCAGAGCCTTGCTCTGCAGCTCCTCGGGGGTCCCTGGAGGCCACGACCCATCTGCTGTCAGACCCCTCGGGGAGAGAGTATGACCCTGTCCTCCTAGGCTGGGCTGGAGGGTAGAGGCCAAGAGGCTGTTTCAGCTGCAGCGAAGGGAAGGGTCCACTCAGCAATCCTTGCCCTCCTTGTCCAGAAGGCAGGAGTGTATGTGCTGAAATGAGAAGGTGGGGATCCCTTCAGAGACCCATCATCTGCCCTCTGCATCCAGCAAAGGGCTCAGCATAAGGAGCACATCCAGAGAGGACCAGAGCCTGGAACAAGACTTGAACTCAAGCTAGGGGAGTATTTGGCCTGGAGTTCAGAAGAGTCGGGGGACCGAGAATTGCTTTCAAAGAACCAGAGGGATTTGGCTCTTCATCCACAGGCCCTCACCAAGCTCTGCTCTTCCAGGTGCTGGAAACATATGCAGCCCCCAGAGGGGCAGAGGCAATGAAATATAACTAATGCCACCATCAGACAGCGTTCCAAGGGCAGGACCATCATGTCCGGTGGAAGTCGTAGGAGGTGAGGGCTTGGCTCACCGGATTTGGAGCTGGATGGCTGTCCTGGCTCCCTGAGGCAAGGGCTGCAGACTGTCCTCTAGGGCTGACTTTAGCCCTTGGGTGTTTATTCAAGATGTCACCCAAGCTCCCAGCATCTGTGTCCTTGACTCTGCCTTCTGTACTGGGTTCCTGTGGGATCTCAGGCGTGTCAGGTGGCCCACTGGGGCTGACCTTCCGGAAGATGGAGGCCTGTTTCTCCTGACTACCCAACTGTGCAGAGCTAGAGGAAAGGGCTGTCCCCACAAAGGTCTCTCACGGCTGCAGACCAGCACCCCATCCACCCCTTCTCACCCCCTGGGACACCGACAACCAGCCTGCTCTCCTCTCATCGACCTCCTCACAACCTGCCCATCTGTAGAGTGGGCTGAATCCTAGGTGTCCTTAGGTGATTGAAGAGCGCTTTCGAACATTCTGCTGCAGGGTGGTTTCGGCCTGGCTTTCCGAATGAACGTGCCACAGCCGGGTTCCACATACCTGCACACGCATACACTCCTAAGCACACACGCTGCCTCCACGCATCCCGGCTGTCATTGTGAGGGCCCCACTCTATTCAAGGAGCGGTCTCGGGTGTCTGAATGGATGCTTGAAGGCTCTGTCTTTGCAATTAACACGCTGCTGCAGTATTATTAGCCTCTGATAGGCAGGTCTGCCTTTGCCAGAGACTATAAATATGTGGGGCCAATGACTCAGCAAATCTGTTGCTATTTTTCTTGCAGGTCCGTGTGGATCTGTGTCTGTGTACACCGTGGCCCCGTCTCCCAGCAGTTCCCATGGCCTGTATCCATGGAAACACAGCCCTCCCCAACTATGGATCTCTGCTGACAAACCCTGGGAGTCTCCCCAGCCCCCTCCCCACCCCGGAGAGAGAGCGGACCACACAGTCTTCAGCCAGCAGGAGGGCGGGACTGCGGAGGAGGTGGCCACTTTCTCAGTTGCTTCGAAGGGCCAGACAAGGCCAGGCCTCCAAGACCTTCCTCCATGGGTCTGTGACCTTGTCACCTGCTTGGACATGGGTCCAAGGCCTTGTCACCTGCTTAAGGGGAGCGGCCTGATGAGAGCGCCCTCACTGAGGCCCTGGGCCCTGGGGGGATTCAGTTGGCCCGGGAGTCCCTGAGGGCTGCAGGGGGTGTGGCCGGGGAGGAGGGAGGAGCTGCTGCCCTCAGCAGTGGGGCGCTAGCACTTGGGAGAGGGGGGCTAGGGAGCAGGGAGAGGGCCAGTGGCCGTGAGGCGGTGAGGTGGGGCGGGGATGTGCAGTGTGAGATTAAAAGTTGGAGCCTTGGCTCTGTCAAATAAGCTGTGGGATAGAGGAAAGAGCATGGCTTTGGAGTCCCTCCCTCCACCCCTCCTTTCCTTTCACAAACATCTACATTTGCTTCTTTCGGGCCAGTCTCTGTGCCGGATGTGAAGACCAGGAGATGTTTCAGAATCACTCTCTGACGACTCACAGTCTCGGGAGAAAAGGCAGATTCTTTTTTTTGAGATGAAGTTTCCCTCTTGTCGCCCAGGCTGGAGTGCAATGGCGTGATCTCGGCTCACTGCAACCTCCGCCTCCTGAATCCAAGCGATTCTCCTGCCTCAGCCTCCCGAGAAGACAGATTCTTCATCAAGTCGAGGAGCTCGGGGGTCCTGAAGGCCAGGACGGGTGTCTGCATTGGAGGAGTGGAGCACAGGAGGGTGGTCAGAGAGGCCTTCTAGGGAGCTGCAGCCTAGGGACATGCCGGGAAGGTGAGGCAGAGTGGGGGAGGCCTGGAGGAGGGCCGTGCTGGGAGCGGGGGGGGGCGAGGGAGTCGCGCACTGGAGTTCTAACTCTGGCTCCTGTTGGCGGTGCTCCCTGGAGAAAGCCACCTAAGCTCTGTGGCGTATAAAATGGGAAATGGCAATACCTACCTCATAGGGGTGGATGAGGGTTAAATAAAACATCCGGCCCTGCATGTAGTGAGTGTTTATCTATTCACTCTCTGCCGGGACTCTCCCATGCCTTTTGCTCTCCTCCCTGCAGGGTCTCTGTCTCTTCATCTGTCGAATGAGGAGGCTGGACCAGATGATGTCTAGAGGCTCTGATGGTCCCTGTCCTCAGTTTCCCCATTTTCAAGAGAGAAGAATCTTCCAACAGGCTTCAGGAATGGATCATGGAATCATTCGATAGGCATTAACAGATACTTACCAAGAGCAGCTTGGGACAGTGGGCAGTGACTCAAGTCTGTAATCCAAGCACTTTGGGAGGCCGAGGTGGGAGGATCGCTTGAGCCCAGGAGTTCAAGACCGGCCTGGGCAACATCAATCAAAAAATCAAAACGCTGGGTGTGGTGGCATGTGCCTGTAATCCCAGTTACTTGGGAGGCTGAGGTGGGAGGGTGCTTGAACCTGGGAGGTCAAGGGTGCAGTAAGCCCAGTGAGCCATGATTGCACTACTGCACTCCAGCCTCGGTGACAGAGCAAGACCCTGTATCTTCAAAAAAAGAGAACAAAGCAGCTTGCTTTTTCCCAGCTTAGGGGCAGCAGAGGCCATCTTGCCCACCAGGGACATCCAGACCCTTAAATCCTTGTACTCAAAGGCCCAGGGAGGCTGAGGATCTGAAAGTATTAACACCACTTTGTCATAGCGTAGTGAAGTCTCACACGGAGCCTCTGAAGTAACCACTATTGCTGTCTCCGTTTTGCAGGTGAGGAAATTGGAGCTCAGAGAGTTTAGGGACTGGCCCAAGGTCACCCAGATGGAATGGCAGGACCAGGATTTCAATCCAGGTCAGCATGACTCCAGTCCCACATTCTTTCTGGGACTCTGCACCCACCCTCTGGAACTCTGGTTAACCTCCTCATTTCATCGGGGAGGTAAAGGAGGTATACATAGCACGTGGGATTGTGAAGTGAAAGAAACAAGCTGCAGAACAATACCTACAGGATGATCGCAGTCATGTGAAAGAACTACTTGAAATGATGCGTCTGTATAATGAGATAAACGCACAGAAGCAGGTCTGGAGGAAGATCTATCCTGGGTTGAACGGTATTCCCCTGTGGGTAGGGGAGTTCAATATATTTCAGAATTGGTTAAGTTTTTGTTACAGTGAGAATGTATTTATGTATCACTTGTGTAGTAACAACCTTATACCCATTCCCCAGCCTCCCTCTCCCATAAGGCAGGAGGTGGGTGACCCGTCTCCTCATGCTATGAGCCATGTAAGGGCTGGGGCAGGTGGTGACCTGCGGGGAATGCAGGCCCATGGGAACTCTGGAGACCATGGCAGTTTTATGTCAGAACTCTCCGTGTGCTTCTCTTGTCTTTTAACAGCCTGGAGAGAAAACTTTTAGTCGTTTTATAGTGAGGAACCCTTGGCCGGGCACGGTGGCTCATGCCTGTAATCCCAGCATTTTGGGAGGCTGAGGTGGATGGATCATTTGAGGTCAGGAGTTCGAGACCAGTGTAGCCAGCATGGTGAAACTCCGCCTCTCCTAAAAATACAAAAATTAGCCGGGCGTGGTGGCACATGCCTGTAGTCCCAGTTACTAAGGAGGCTGAGGCAGGAGAATCATTTGAACCCAGGAGGCAGAGGTCGCAGTGAGCCGAGATCTCGCCATTGCACTCCAGCCTGGGGGACAGAGTGAGATTCTGTCTCAAAAAAAAAGAAAAGAAAAGAAAAGAAAAAAAGTGAGGAACCCTTAAATCCACAGATAACTTAGGCCCAAGGTCAGAGAGCTTCATTGGTTGGTTAGTAACTTGCTTTATCTCGAAGACAGGCCTGGCTTTGACTTTATGCAGTTAATTGCAGATGCTTTGAACCTCAATTTTCCTATCTGTGAAGAGTGTTTGTGAGGGTTCAGTGAGATCAAGTTGACGAAGTGGCCATCATGAGACGGGCTGTTTCAACATTATTCCCCAGCTCTCTTTCCTCTTCCCTTTCTTTGTCTAAGGAATACCATTCTAGACTCAGCGTGGTGCAGATGGGACATAGGCCTCAGCCCGAATTGGGACTTGGCCGAGTTGATTGCTGGCATCTAACGTTGAGGACATATTAGATTCCGGGATCATGCCAAGGGCTATACTTATAACTCCCTTACTCCAAATCTTGCTGCCTACCTCAGAGGTGGGCATCACCTATTATTATTATTTTTTTTAAAGAATGAAAGAGCGAAAGAAAGAGGAAGAGATTTTAGAAAAAGAGAGAAAAGGAGAAAGAAAGAAACAGCAAAAGAAAGAAAAACAAGAATGAAAGAGAAAAAGAAAGAGGAAGAGAAATAGGGAGAGAGAATGGGATTCTTGTTTTATTGCCCAGGCTAGAATACAGTCTAAAAATGGGGATTAAAAACCTCTTTTATGCCAATAATTGTGCTTAACAATGGAGACAGGAAGGAATAGGGGACGAAAATAACAAATAAGCAGCCAACCAATATTTTATTTAAACCTGTGAAATGCTATGCAATTGCTGGGGAGTGATTTACTTCCAATTATGTGCTCACTTTTAAAATAGGTATAATGTGATACTGAGAAAAATGTATGTTTTGTGGATTTGTGGGAGGAGAGTTCTGTAAATATTTGTTAAGTCTAGTTGTTCCAGGTCTG